>NDGN011557375.1:0-26360 GCA_002564285.1 Tympanoctomys barrerae | reverse complement strand
TATATATATATATATATATATATATATATATATAATTTTCAAATACAGTGTATTGTAGTGCATTTCAGCTGAAGGTCTGAAGGAAAGTGAAAGTTACTCAAGAGAAAGGACTCACCAACTACCTGTCAGATCTGGAGCTACTGCTTCTATATATTTATCACCACTAATCTTAATCCATTAATTCTGTATCTCATAGGGGAAAATAGAATAATTAACTGAAGCCTCAGGGTTATTTTTATTCGTAAGAGTTTCAGAGCACTTCCACTTTCCCAAAAGGTGTTCAGTAACAAAATTTTTCTATCTTAAACGCAGTGGTTTTATTTGTAGGATAGGAAAAATAAAAGGCAGGTTTTTCATCTGCCCTTGGAGTTTGCACAGCGGACTGTACTCTCATGCATATTTTTTGTCTTTTCTCCAGGTGATAAATTATCAGGAGGCTGTTGAAAAATCCCAGGACTCTTAAATAATGTATTCATGAAACTTCCAATAACAAAACTTGAAAGCTAAGAAGTAAAGTGCACAGGGAAAGATGTGGACTGAGAAGCGTGCGCGCGCTGTAACTCGCCCTGTCAATCAAGGGGCTCGTCTTCCCAGGCCGGTGACTCAGGCTCACGCCGCCGCCAGCTTCCCTTGGGATGCAGAGCAGCTCCTCATGTTCTCCAGCCCCAGCCAGAAGGGGCAACAAAGCCTGGGGCTGCAGAGGAGGACGTAAGCTGAACAACTGCTGTCAAACAAGTGGATGGGCAAAGTGTTTGAAGTGATCATGTATTGAAGTGATCATGTAATCAACATTATTTTCACAACACGATTTCAGAATCTTTCAGTTACAGGATTAAAACCACGTTATTTTTTTAATTGCTATTTAACCCTCCATGCATATTATTTATTTAATTTTGCTACAAACGCTTCTTTTTCCAGAAGCCCCTGAAAGAAATCTTCATTTTTAGGTAAAAGATTGTCGAATTAGGAGCTATCAGCTAAATGTGGCATCTGCTCATTCTTGTACAACCTGAGAGCTTACAATGTTTTTAAAAGCTTTTTGGATGTTTGCATTTTAAAATACGTTCTACATGCCTATGAGGCATACTCTATTTTTCTATCTGGCCCTTTAAAGAAAAATTTTCTAATCTCTCTCTTAGATAATTATCCTTTACCTTTAGGTTTTTAGATAATATATACCCAGGCTCAGATGTAAGAAATAACAGGGTAATGCAAAATTATGTTGCAATTTTCTCTTCTTTGTTCTCCTTGAATTATTCTTTAAACTGCATCCTGGCTTGGGATATGAAAACATTGTAATGAAAAAGATATATAATGAAATGAATAAATTACTTGGTAACAAATGAATTCACACAGAGCCACTGGTACACAAAACTTTAAACTAGAAGTCAGATATCACATAAACTGAGGCTGATATCATATAAGCCCTAATAATTTCATCCCATCCATCACTCTAGATGGCATAATAGAGTTGCAATTTCTGGCAAAGAATAAGACTTTAGTAAATCAGGGAGTCCATGCCCTGAAATATTAGTTGGTGGGCTTGCAATTAGTAGCAAGTTAATCATTCCTGAAAATGGAACCCAGATCTACTGGGGCCTAAAGTGATGCCCAGGCTGAGACCTGGCTTTTCAGATCTTGTATGTTGTTGCACCATATTCCATGTGCACGTGCATGTAAGGCACATGCCTAGGGGGCCCACAGCTAGGATTGAATTCATTTTGTTTCTCTGCTACATTTTGGGGATTTTTCTCTTTTCATCTTTTATAATGGCTACATTGTAATGATTTTTTGTTTTCTCATTAGGACATGTTTATGGTATAATAATGAATTCATTGTGCATGATTGGTGCAAGTACATGCCACATCTTTTTAAAATGAATTTATTCTATGAAAAATGAGTTAGGAATCAGCTAACACAAATTGTTGTGTTGGTACAGCTGATACATGGCTGCTATATTTTGAATACAACATTATGTAACAGTTACCAAGGATTACACTGGGTTAGGAAAATAAATGTGAGTAAAAGATACACAGTAGATCTGAGAAAATCTCACAAATTATCCTTCCTTTCATCTGTAAAATTAAAGCAAAAGCAGTAGCATTTCTTCAGTGTCTTACAGCTTTAAATTGCTTTTACACCTCAAATGATTTTGTTTTCAATTTTAGTTGTCTTAATGGATAAGAAGCATGTACACAAAAATCATATTTCCAGGAACATTTCAATGCCTCCCACACTACAGAGTGTTCAATACATGTTAGCTATTTTTATTAACCTAGGCAGAACATCTCTATGTGGATGGCATGACACTGTTACCATGCTTTTGGGCTGCTGGATTTTCTAATTAACAGTTCAGACCTACTACCTGAACCAGGTTTCCCTCGCCCTAATTAGGTCAGGCAGATATAGTATAGTCCCAACTAGGAAAATCCATTTTGGCCCTTGCTGAAATTTCAGAATTGCTCCCAGTTTTTCTAGTAAATCTCTTCCTAGCATGGAGCTGGACACTAGAAGCTCACACTTCAACCTGGGGGAGAAAGGGTCAGCCCCCTCCATGGCTCTGCCTAACCCTTTAAAGCTCCTGTGAGATCAGGACAGAGTGTGTCCTAGCTGAGATTCCCTCAGCCACCTCCCCAACTCTACAGAAGCAGGTTGGAGTAAGTTAAGAAACAGTATCTCTTGCATTTACCCAGATAGTAAAGACCTTGATACTTTGTTTAAGGCATGAGAGCAAAACTTCTTTTTTAAAAGAAAAAAAATATCTCCACAATTCTGAGAAGTAGGCTGGCCCTCCTTTGAGTCACAATCATTTGAGGTAGACTTTACTGCATGTTCATTTCTTCTACTCCTGCTGTCAGGCTTATGTTTCTAAATTACCTGTATTTTTTATCCAAAATAAAGAAGGGATTTAGTATAATTCAAAGCAAAAGTTGGAGGAAGCTGACATGTTCTCTAAAATAAGAGGCTTAGCTCCTATCTACAAGGGTGAGATTTTTTCCAGTGAACATGACGTCACTTGAAATCAAACATGGAGGCGCTCACGTGGCTGACTTATGTGGCAAACCCAAATGGAACTGACTCAGATGCACTGAGGACCTGAGGAACAAAACACAGTCCAGGGTGGAAGTGCCATTAGAAATTTGAGCACAAAAAGGAGTAGCACAGATAGTTTGCCACTTAGCTAGGAAGCCAAGTTAGAAACAATTGTTTACTCCTGAAAGAAAAAACTGAGCAAAGTCTTACAGATACTAAACTTTAGGTCAAACATGGGATGTAAATAATCGGTTAGAGACACAGCAACACAATGTGCCCATAGGGCCTCCCCTGCTGCTCCGGACTGGAGAAGCCAAATGTGTTGCTGAAATTTAGGGTATTGGAGACTAGATCTGAAGATGCTTTCCAGTTCCTCTCTATCCTGGGTGAAGCATTGGTCAAGACAAATGCAAGTGGTAGCAAGGATGTTTTCAAAATTAAGAAAAGAAACAGGTTTTGAAGAGTGAGCTTAGGTCAAAAAATGTAGTAAAAGAAGTGTAATCTACAGCTTGCGTGTGGTCCCTCCGTGTAAGAGAGAACGCAGTAGCAAAAGCTAAATGGTGACTATCGTTTTCTACCATCTGCTTCTCAGGATGACATCTGGTCTAGGCCATCCCTTGGAAATCCCGCTTGAGTTCCCGTCAGGAGTCCACATGCAGGGCTTTGGGAACTGTTCTGCTCATATGTCCTGGATTTTGTGTTCGAAAAACACCCACTGCTCTGTCTCCTCTTTCTTTCTTTCCATTTTTATTTTATTTTATTTTATAGAAGGGTCTACAGGGTGTTCAGGATCTCACTATTAGATCGAACTCGTAGTGATCTGCCTGTTTACAGTCTCCCAAGACCTGGGATTACAGGCACGTGCCACCACACACAATCTCAATTGCAGTTTCAGTATTCCCCTGGGGATGGGGCCAGCACAGCAGGCCCAGGTCTTCTCGTTTCTTTTTGGAGTAGAATAAAGGCAGAGACCATGAGGTTGTGACAGCCCTGGTGTTCACCTTGCAGCCCCATAAGCTTCACTCATTTACCCACATTGATAAAAGGAAATAGGGCCCGACCTGAGTTTCATTTTCAATTTTTTTCAACGAGGCTAAGCATCCCATTCATTTTATTTTTCGCCTGCAAGTTTGGCTCCCAAATCGCACAGCTGTTTCTCACTAATCCCTCAGTGACTTCAAGCATAGTCAGAATCTGTCCTGCTGGGATCTCGTTCCTGCTAGGAGGCCCTTTGGCAAATGGAAACTAGAGCCAGTTTCGAAGTGGAATCTGTTTCTAGGCCAAATTTTCAGACAAATACCCATATTTCTGGCAAAGTATCACCTTTAAAAGTACCTAGTGCTTGCTTGCTTGCTTTGTTTCATTCTTTCTTCTTTCTTCTTTGTAATCTTTACTTCTAAAGCAGAACCAGGGGACTGGGAGGATAGCTCTGTGGTTTAAGCACATGCCTGGCAAGCACAAGGTCCAGGATTCAATACCCGGTACCACTTGCTGTGCCAACCTCGGAACACTGGCATGCCCTGCCAGCCACTGAAATCAGGCATGGTGGTACATACCTGTAATGCCAGCATTGGATAGGCTGAGACAGGAGGATCACTAGGAGCCCAAGCTGCGTAGTGAGACCCTGTACAGAATAAATAAATAAACAATAAATAAATAAATAAAGATAAAGCAGAACCAGGAATAAGATAATCTGCATTGTATTGTGGGGTACACAATTAAATTTGTTAGTTGACTTAGAAAAATACAACAAGTTTAATATAGGATCTAGGCCTAGCTAATCATTTGTCTTCACCTCTTACAAAATAAGAATTCACTCACTTTACTTCCCACCATTCTTGTAGTCTGAATTCTGACAGTGTACTACATGCCCAGTGAGTTCCTGTGGAATAAGTAAATGCAGACTTGATTGAGAAACTTTCCTTTTGCAGTCTACAGTGATTTATAGTGGTAAACACAGAATACGGGTGCAATTATATTTGAAAACTCAAAAGAATAGAAAAAAGGATGACATAAAACTGCCCAAAAGGAAATTATTACTCACTATAGCATGTGTCTGTAGCTTTAATAAAAGTTACGTTGCGTAGGCAATTTACCTCCAATGAGAAGTCCTTACCTACATGGTAAGAAATGAATAGTGACAGTGGATTAAATGTTTATTTCACTTTTATCTTAGGAACGGGAAAGTTGAGGTCAAACAATATATATATATATATATATATATATATATATATATATATATATATATATAATTTTTGATACAGTGTCTTGCTACACAGTTGAAAGACTCACAGTGATCCTCCTGTCTCAGCCTCCCTAGTGCTGGGATTACAGACATGCACCACAACACTGGCTTCCAAGGCTGGCATAGCATGTGGTACTTGGGATCAAACTTGAGGTCTTACGCTTGCCAGGCAGGCTCTTATGTGGCCGAGCTATCTCCCAAGTATATTTTTTAAGATAAACAAATTTTCTTGTTTAGGCTCTGCGAGCAGAACTTTTTCTCAAATAGAGTAAACTAAGTTTTTTAATTCCAGAATGAAACAAGCATCTGACCACTCTCGGGATGAGGACTTCCGGAATGTGGAGCTCCAAAGCCACTAAGTGCCTCTGTCTGTTCACTCAGCTTTGTTGGAACCTTGCTCACATAGCAGCAGGCCTCATGATATTTGGGTAGTATGGTCTGTGTTTAAACCTTTCCCTTTCTTGGGAGAAGTATAGGCAGATAATCTGTATGGAGTCATCTAGTCTTATGGAAGACTAGATGAGGGAACTGAAGTATCTACTGTTGTCCAGGCAGAGTGAAAGCTTCTAGAAACTCAAAGCTGAGTGAGCACTGTGCAGCTTTTACATGGACCACCTTGCCACGGGCCAGACAGGCAAACAGCAGCTGCAACCGGAAGGCTATATGCCAAGTGGTTCATTGAAATCCCACAGACGGTGCTCTGAGGGCATGGTTGACAAAATTCACCTCTCCCTGTGGATTAAGGTCTGAGTAACAGGATGGATAAAAAAAATGTTTGTCTATTAACGTCAAGGTGCAGCAAGGCCCACTGGAATGGAAAACATGGCCATGTAATTTCTAGAAGAATTCTTTCTAACAACTTGTAGGCTCTTAAAATTCTGTTATTTGGACCAAATTTCTGACATAATGTGATCTTTTTACTTAGTTGAGGAGCTATGAGATACTACAATTTTTTTTTAATTTGTGTCAAAGATAGATTTGGAAAAAGGAGAGATACATAACAACACTAAATAAGAAACTCATCTCTATACAGGTGATAATCAGATCAATATCCTCTGAAACCACTGCATTGAACAGTAAGCAAAACAAATTGTTTTTGATCCTATGACACCAGTTTCCATAGACATAGGCAAAAGCTTAAAGATATAAAATACCATAAAAATTGGAATCTCTTAGAAAGAATTAAGTATATATGTAAATTTAGTTGTCAACAGAGTTAATCTTATTTGTTTAATGTTTGTACTCAAGTCTGCTGCTCTTCATATAACTTTCATATAAGTTCAGCAGCATGTCAAAAATGTTCCAAGATCCTGCCCCAATTGGTGGATTAGGGAAATTCGAAGAACTCTTCTGCTCAGATGTTTGAATCCAAGTGGGGAAAACAGGGTAGTTGAAAGAAAAGTTATTGTACACAAATCTGACAAAGACAGGAAAAATAATTCCTAAGAAATATATATGGTGCTTAGTCCACAAATGAGGTCTAGATGACATAAGGAACCATCATAAACAAGATCTTGGAGTTCAGAAATAATTTGCACATTTTTATAAATTGTGTAGCTGGCACATAAAGAAGTAGTATATGGGGAATGCTACACTGAGGAGATGTAATTACTGCTTCATGTCGTGAAGAAATAAAGTTGTTCAATTTGTTTTATTATCATTGAAAAACACATGGCATAATTACCAAAAATGTAAGTTTATTATATTTTTCTCTAGATGATGAATTTTAAAATTGTATTTATGCTTCTAAAATTTAATGCATCTTCTTATAAGATCTTGAATCTAAAATTGAATATAGGAAATATGTCCATTATATAAATTTTGAGATCTAACGCTACTGAGGTCTTCTGAAGGCCAGGCATGTGTGGAATGTGAGGAAAAAACAGTACGGTGGAGAAAAATTAATTAGAAACACTGTCATGACGGTAAATAATGAGAATGAAAACCTTGTGTCTCGTCAAGTAAATAAATGATGATTGGTGCTCAATAACAGACTATGGAGTGGGAGAAAAGCGTAAACATGCTTGTCCTCATCAAAACTACCCCTCACTGATAAGCTGATTTCCCAGTGCAGAAGATGGGAGCAATTCAGCATTCCACATAGGAGCCATAGCTAAATGACAAGAGTCTGATTCTAAAGCTTAAGTGCAGTCATTATGCAAAAATGACCTTTTTGCTTGCAAATATGGTAATTCTATATAAATGACACTCTTATCCAGATTTAGTTATAAGTAAATATTTTCTAATGCAAAATCATGGCCAAAGTCAAACCAAGATATCCTTCCTGTTCTGTGTCATTCGGTCATTCTTTCTTAAGTTCAGTTTGCATATATAAAAGAAACTTCACTTTCCCCTTAACTTTCAGCAATACTACTATGTTTAAGATAGCCTTCACTGTGTGTCAAGGTCTTTCACAGTTGTTCTCCTATCTTCTGTTATTTTAGAAGTCTGAGGTCAGCTGTAGTTTTCTTGCTTTGCTAGTATAAGTAAGATAATTTCTTCATCATCAAGTTCTTCATTATCAATTTGTCTAGGTATGCATCAATTGTTTCAGGAAGGAAGAAAAAAGCTAATGTAATATTTTCACTGCTTTTTTTCTCATTTTAAATGCTTTAAATGACAAAACCATAACAACTGTACTTACAAGTGACAAAGTATGTGCATGTTGTGTAATGTTTCAATTAAGTTAAATATGTTTGTCATTTGAGATTTCCATCATTTCTTTTAGGAAAGACACTATTTTTTTTAACTTTTTGAAGTTGATAGTACATTGTTAAACCTATAGTCACCATACTGGGTAAGTGCAAGTCAGTCTTCTTACCTTTCTCTAACTGTAACACAGTTCAGATTGGTCAGAGCTTTCCCATCTGTTCTGATCTCTTATTCTTCCAGCATACAATAACCAAAAGTTGAAAAGTTGATACTTTCAACTTCTGTGAGATCATTTTTTAATTTTACAGTCTATATATCTGAGTGAGATCATGCAGTATTTGTCACTCTGTGCCTGGCTTGTTTCACTTAACAGAATAATTTCCAGTTTATTCATGTTGTTAACGGTAGCAGTATTTCCCTCCTTGTTATGGCTGAATAGTATACCCTTCTTTACAAGTGCCACACTTTCTTTGTTCATTCACCAGTCAGGATTCACTTAGGTTCCTTCCATATTTTAGCTCCTGTGCTTTCCATGTGATTGGCTGCTGCAATAACATCAGATAGCATGTGTCACTTAGCCACATGCACTTCATCTCCTTTGGATACATAACTACAAGTTGGATTGGCACTCAACAGGTAGTTCTATTTCTAATTTTAGAGGATTCACCATAATGTTTTCAATAATGGTTTCACTAGTTTATTCCCCATCAAAAGTGTGCAAGGCTCCCTTTTCTCTGCCTCTTTGCTAGCACTTGTTGATTTTTGCCTTGGTTGACAGTCATTTTACTACAGTCAAATAAAATTGCTTTGTGGTTTTGTTTGCTTTTCCCTGATGATATTAAACACTTTTTAATAAACTATAGTGTCCATGTATGTTTTTTGAGAAATGCCTGTATTTATGCTATTTCACCCTTCATACCTGGGCTTTTGGATTTTGTTGTTACTGCCTTGTAGAGTTTGCTGCTGTTCCTCATGCTATTTGTCTTTCAGAGTTTCTTGCTTATTCTAGATATTTCATGTCAGAAGTATGGTTTGCAAATATGTTAACTATGCAGAAGCTTCTTTACTTTTATATAATTCTATTCATATATTTTTATTTTGTTTCTTGTATGTTTCAGGGTGTTTGTTTGTTTGTTTGTTTGCAGAACCAGGGATTGAACTCAGATCCTTGCATTTGCCAGTCAAGCACTTATCCTACTGAGCCATCTCCCCGGCCCCCTCAGGTTTATTTTTTAAAAAAATAAATCCTTGCCTTATAAAGTCTCCTTGTCTATTCCTGTTTTATCTCAGCATTTTCATAACTTCAAATCTTACATTTAAACATTTAATTCACTTAGCATTAGCATTTGTAACTGATGAGAAATAAGGATTCAGTTTCATTCTTCTTTATATAGAATCCCTGTTCTTCCAGCCATATTTATTGAGAAGACTATCCTTTCTGCAGTACATGCACAGGGTTACATTAGTTCACAGACACTTGTGTGCATGAAATTTGGTTCACAAGCAGACACGTTGGGCAAAAATGCTTCTTCCACTGCAAACTCTGCGTCAGGGAAGCAGGGGCCATTGGCCAACTTTTCTGCATGAGCATAAATGCAGACACCGTCCCAAGAATCACAGAACAAATTAAGTTCATGAACTGAGATGCAACTGTAATTAGTATCTTTGCAAAATTCAGTTGATTGTAGAATGGATTGTGTCTAGGCTATCTCTTCTGTCCTATCGGTCCTCTGTCCTACTAGTCTACTCTCCACTTTTGTGTCACTGTCATCCTTTTCTATTACTATAGCTTTGTAGAATATTGTGAGAACATGTAGTATAAGAACCTTTTATTTGGTCAATAAAATTTTATTTTCCTTCCCAAGTGGAAATGTTATGTCACATCTGAAAATATTGAAGTCGTTGAAGTTTTTTTTCAACAATAAGAAATCAAAGAAATGTATTTACAGCATTATATTTGTAAAACATACTTGGTAGTCCAAGTGGGATTCAAAGGTAATTATTTCAAGTAAAATCCATTCTTAAAATTCAGGGTCTATAATTTTTCAGTAATGCTTAAGTTTTTACTGCATTTGTGAGTACAGGCCAGTACTTACGAAATATCAGCCAGGTCTCCCTGGGTTTCTATAAACTTTTAAAGACTTCATATCAAGACTCTTACTAGTATTTGGAAATAAAAGCTAAAAGTCTTTTAAATGATTATTTAAAAGGTGGGCAATTTTTTTTCTTTCAAATAGTGGGTTAGTCTCTTTCAATCAATGTTTCTATTTATTTTCCTTTTTAAAAATATCCTTTGAATTAAAAATAAATAAATAAATAAATAAAAATATCCTTTGAATTACTTGTGCCAGTGCTGCATGATCTTTAACAGTTCAGAGGTTTTATTTTATCAATAAGGTAAGAGTAACTTATAGGATTTCTCTAATGCCTTTTATTGGACTGCACGATTTCTTTTCAATTCTGAGTTGCTAAGAATTCTCATCATGCATGTTGTTTTAGTAACTTTCTTACTACTGACACACAAAACCCAACTCACAATTTAAAGAAAGAAATACTAATGTTGGCTCATAGTTGGTAGTGATTTCAGTCAATAGTTGGCTGGAACAAAGGCAAGCAAGCAGAGCAGAAGAGTACAGTGAACATGAAGCAGGAAGCTAGTAAGAGAGGAAGACATATATCCTAGAGGAAGACCTATTTCCTGTATCATACCCACAGTGACCCATGTCTTCCTATCAGGTATCCCACCCCAACTCTTCCTCCCAGCATCATACTTAACTATAAAACTATCGTAGAACCAACATTATCACCTGCTGAAACCTCCACTTGTGTGTTTCCCGGAAGAGAAGACCTAATCAGGAAATAATCAGCCTTGAAAACTGAAGATCAAAAATGCCAGTTCTGATCACCTTAATTTACCTGCCATTAGAGAGCAGCCATCAAGGGAGAACATAGGAAGGGTAATCTTCTACATGACACTGGACATTTCCATAGTAGTGACCAGTGATTATTTTCTGGGTAGATCGTGTTTCAGGGAGCACCGAGGCTGTGGGGAGATGTTACGTTGTGTGTGGATTTGTCCTCATACAGTCAGTGAGTTTAGGTGAGGTTCTAAAGTTTGTGATTGACTCATGATCCAAGGCTAGGATTATGAGTCTGAGTACTGCTGGGATTATGGGTGTGAGTGCTACACCCAGCCTGGGGTGGACAGCCTGACTGTAACATGAGATAGAGAGACAGACTTGCTCTCTGTTGCCATTGTTGCTTCTACTCCTCCGTTTAACTCTCTGCTCTTTGCTGCTGCCTTGAAACTTTATCCTCTGCCATGTGCCACTCTGCCCTGGAGCCAGCTGAGTATGGACTGAAACCTCCATTAATTGTGAGCTAAATAAACTTTTCCTTCCTTCATTTTGAGTGTTGGGTATTTGCCCCAGCCATGAGAGAAGAGTAACTGAGACAAGAGACGTCTAGATACAAGCCCTAACACATGGATTTGGAGTTCGTTAGATGTTTTTTCTTTCTTTATTAAGATGACCACATGGTTCTTTCCTTAATTCTGTTGAGTTTTCATTCATATTATTGCTTTTGAAATGGGGAGCCAAAGTAGAATCACACGAATAAAACCAATTTTTAGTATATTGCTGGACTTATTTCCTGATATTTTGCTCAATATGACTCCCTTTGTGTTCCCAATGGATATTTAAACTGTAATTTTCTTTTGTTTTCTCATACCTTTTTCAAATTTTAGTGCAAGTGTGCTTGTTTTTGAAGGAGCTGGGGAAAGTACACTTCTGATTCCTAAAGGAAAAGTAGATAAGACTGAAATTACTTTTCCTTAGCTACATGATAGAATCCACCTATGAAGCTTTCTGGCCTTTTAAAAATTTCTTTCTGAGTTAATGTTTAATAGTTTGATCAATCCTGCATGCCTATATCTGGAAATCTAAGCAACAAATTTGATGATAGTAATGTTTTGTTATTGTTTTAATTCTAGTTGTTTTTATTTGTTTCTATTTAAGCTAAAAAAATTAAAAATACTAATAATAAAATAAAATTTCTTCTAGTGAATATTCTTTTCTGAAGTATTGGGGATTGGACTCAGGACCTTGTGCTTGCGAGGCAGGTGGTTATTCTACTGGGCTATCTCCCCAGCTTGAAAGTTGCGAAGGGTCTTTTTTTTTTTTTTTTTTTTTGGCTGGCTCAGGCTGCCTTAAGGCCTGGTCTGGTAAGGCCTGTGGAGCTGGGGATCAAGCCACGGTATCCTCTGCCTGATTGTATTTGCATAATCATGCTCTTAAACAACTGAGCTTACTGGCAGGCTCCTGAAATTTTGTTTTGAATACATTTGTTAGCAGATAATTATTTAAATACATACACAGAGACCATTATTTCCTGTTCCTTTTTTATTAGTGTTGTGTTTGTGAGTTGTTTAAGAATTTGGGTAGAGAAAATACATTTGAGATTTTCAATTATCTTATACTAAGCTTAGGAAATACTTTTTAAATCATTATAAATGCACACAATTTTCTATGAAAAAAGAAGGAGATATTCTTCTCAGGACACTTGTTTCCTTTATTTAATAGAGTTCAAAAGTAAGTATAGTACATTCAAATCATGTCACTAAAAATTAAGCATGCAATTTAAACTCAATGATAGCTTTTTATAGACATTTTTATTACATTTGGAATGCTGTTTACTTATGAGTGTTCTGTGGTGTACAAATGTCTGCTATATTCAGATCATGCAAATTCATAACTCTGCATGACACTAAGTTGAAAAACATCAATCAGTGCCATGCCCAGCATCCTAGATTAAAGAGACAGTAGTACAGATTTTGCATATGCCAAATCTTTAATGGAAGTTTATTGGATTCATTGTTGCCAGTTTCTTGAGAAAAAGTATTATGGTTTGGGTATGAATTGTCCAGAGACTGACTAATGTAAAGGGTGGTGGACTGATGAATTTGGCAGAAAAAATTTCAGTGAAGTCAAATGTTAAGGTGGTGCCATGGCTGATGTTTTGGGTTTTTAGCCAAATCTTTGTTGATAATCAAGAACAAAAGGCCCAGAAAAAAACTTTAAAATGATGTGAGTTTGGCCAAAAGAAAAGCTCAGTAAAGTTGTGGACTGAAAAGATGAAGCAGAGGAGATCTTGTTTGCTAAAAAAAAAAAACTGAACTGTTAAAAACAATAACTTGTGGGCATCACAGGAGGTGGCAGAACTCCACCCTCCACAACCTCTAAGTTTCAAAAGTAAAATATATTGCTTTGATTAAAAATACAAATCCAAAGAACAAGGTTCCAGAATGGCAGCAGCACAGAAAATTTGCTCCTCAAAATTGAATGTAGAGTGCTCAGCATTCCAGGTACTCAACCCTACAGCCAAGAAACAAGGAAGGCTGAGCACTCCTCCTGCTGGCAACAGACCTTGGCATCATCCATGTGGCTCTGGCTTTAGGTGCATGCACAATGCGAGAGTTCTGAGGAAAAACCAGCTTCCACTCTGATTTAAATGATAAAAGAAAAAAAAAGATTTCGGATGCCAGACAGTGCGCCCCAAGAAGGCAATGTACAAAACTACTTGGGTGGAACCAAAGGTACAATAGGTACCCCAAAAGTCTGGAGAAGCCAAAAATGTATATTATCTGAGAAGACCTGCAAATAGAGAGTAAGATCAGCCCAACAAAAATCTGTAGGAGCTATAACCACCAAAAGTGCCGTAGGTGTTGAGTCACCCACAGTGCTTAGAGACCACAATATACTTCGGATTGCCTTAACTGCTCTATGTGAAACTACAGGGCTCAATGTCCTCCTGGATGGATTTTGGTCTTGCTTTGGTGTCATTCCTTTGTATCCCCTTCTCAATAACTTTTGGAATGAAAATGTTTATCTCATGCCATTTAATGTTGGAAATGTTTAACTTTCTTTTCATTTGTCCAGGCGTTTACAGCAAAGAGTTTGCCTTAAATCCTGGACACGTGGGACTTAGACTTCAACTTGGACTTGGCAACTCCTAGAGATAGACTGAATGCATTTTGTGTAAAGGGGTGTGCATGAGTCTTCCTGGTGTGAGCAGAGGTGGAATGTTGTGGTTTGTGTCTGAATGTCCACCTACAACCTCATGCAGTCTTAGGGGTGGATTTTGTGCTAAACCTAGAATTTGTGATTGGCTCATTGCTTAGTTCTGAACTGGCCATATGAGTGCCACACCTTCCTCAGGGTGGGTAGCCTGCATAACCTAAGGGAGGAAAGAGAAGCTAGCTCCTCCCCTTTCTGTTTTGGTCTTTTTGTTGCTTTTTTCTACCATGAATGTTTTCCCCTTTGCAACAGCACTCTGCCTTGGAGCCAGCTAAATATAGACTAAAACCTCTGCAAAATGTGAGCAAAATACACTTTTTCCTCTTTAACTTTATGTGTCAGATACATTGCTCCAAGAATAACAACAAAATAAACAGCACAAAAGAAAAAATAGATTATCTTAAAATTTTGAATTCTTATGTGTTTGGGTTGCTATGTATAATATGTTTCTGAGTGGCCAAGTCAAGAATTAAAAATAGGAAATAGAAACATACTTTATAAAAATTGAAGAAATGAGAAAAAGTTTACGCCTCAAAAGGTATGATTCAGATTGAGAGAAATTTCTGGATTAAACATTTGCAAGACCATTTTGTAGAAAGAGGATTTGAAGTAACCTGTTTCGCACATCAACAAACAACACACTATGAATGAAGAGGCTTATGGTTTAGTTCAGTTGTTTAAGCCCCTGCTTAGCAAATGCAATCAGGCCCAGAGGACTGTGGCTTGATCCCAAGCTCCATATGCCTTAACAGACATACCCTCAGTAAAGCTTGAGCCAGCAAAACAATAAATAAATAAATAGTAACTCAGTGAATTAAAGCACCTGCAAGCAGGAGCAAGGGCCCATGGTTCAATCCCTGAGTCTGCCATGCTGGCCCCACTCCTGAGCTGCACTGAGATGGCAATTGAGACTAGTTGTAGTGGCATATTCCTGTAATCCCAGCTCTTGGGAGGCTGTAAACAGGTGGATCACTATGAGTTCAATCTAGTAGTGAGACCCTGAACACCTCATAGACCCTTCCCTAAAATACAAAAAAGGAAAAAAGAAAGTTAACATTGTATAATATTACCATGTGTTAGATGAGGCAGAACATTTAATTTTTAACATGTAATAAGAAGCCCTGATAATTTTGCAGAAATGTGAACTACAAAAATTGCTTAAATAAATTACTCCAGGTAATGTAGTCTCCACGCAGTTGAGCTGAAATTTCACTTTCAGTAAGCTGGCTAACTAACAACTCATACGTTAACCCTTTTGAACTCTGTGTTCAATACTGGCAGTTTGGTGGCCTGGAATTGTCCATAGTAGAATATTTCTGTCACATAAACCAAAAAAATGCTGAAATCTATCCCTTTCCCAAGAGTGGGTTGTTAATCATCTCACAGCTCAACACTCACTTAAAATATAGACTGCTTGAAAAAACATTTATCACTAACTCTATGGAAGTTACAAAGATTTTAAGCTGTGAAAGAACATTTTTGAAACTGTGGAATTAAATTACCAAAATAGAGGACACTTTAGACTCTCCTGACATTAAGATGATACGGCATAGAGAATACAGCTACAAAGAGGATAATTAGAGTGTAAAACTAAAACCGAGAATATTTGGAGATTGGTTAGAGTAATTGAGATTCTTCCTTCCAGAATCATATGATTTGTTTTCTGTATTCATTAGGTATTAAAAATAAGCACAGTAACTTTTAAGAGGAAATATAACTTCTATACATATTACTAAGATCATGACATATTCTTATATGTGTATAAACAAAACTCTAGGGCTGGCCAAATGGCACAGTGGAGTAAAGCACCTGCTTAGGCAGCACAGGGTCCAAGGGTTCTATCCCCAGCCTGCCATGCCAACACCACCACCTGGGGGCGCTGACACAGGGATTGAGGCTAGGCATAGTGGTGCACACCTTTAATCCCAGCACTTGAGAGGCTGTAAACAGGTGGATCACTATGCGTCTGATCCATATAGTGAGATCCTATAGACCCTGTACCGATTAAAATAATAATAATAATAATAATAATAATAATAATAATAATTTATTTCATGAACATTTTATGTGACAAAGGAAAGTGTATAAGGACATGAAAACACAAAAAGCAGTAAACTTGTACTTTTATGCCATGTTTGACGAAGAGGTGAGGAGTCACGGATAGATACGATTGAATTCTAAAAGGCATGATTTAATGTTAAGAAACTTGGGGGAGGTTACATGTCCCCATTTAAGGAGAAGGCGAGAAGTCAGCGAAACATTCCTGATCCAGAAAGTTTCCCAAATACCAGCTGGCTTATTTAGGGCTACAGTATCCTGAACCCAATCAGCATAAATGATACTATTGATAAAATTAGAATGATCTAGGTAATAAAAATATTTTATTTGCTTAAGTTTGAGTCAATACAAAGTTTGGCTTTGCACATCATCATTCAGAATGGAGTGTTACTGAGAATTTTTTATAAATAGTAAAAAACCTCGGGGTTTCATTTCAAGTCAGGAAGCTGACTCATAAACCAAGTTAAACATTTTCTAAAAATGCCATCCAAAGTCTGGAAGGGTCGTTTTATTTTTGGGTTCATATTTCAGAGCAGCATGACATTTTCCTAGAATCTTGTTTTATGTTGTAAAATACTGCACTAAAATAGAAGTTAAGGATAACAGACTTTATACTCTGTTCTTTTGAGAAGAAATATATGTCAGTTTTGGCCTTTTATGCAAAATGAAAACCCCCAGAGTATGGACATAATATTTTTAATAAAGGTTAATTTAAATTTATCGTGTGCTCACTGCCCTCACAGAGGAGTCTCCAGGATGGGAGAAATCTAACAACAATGAACCAGTTTCTCTATTTCTAACACATAAATGAGTAATATTCTTTAGAAAATGAGACAATGAAGGTGAAATACAAAATATTCTTTGATTATTATTGTTTTATACCAGCAAAACCTTTGTTTTGATAGTGGGTAGGTGCAGATTACCTGCTCAGACCCGTCCCTTTGGATGGACACCACCACCGTGACTACTGCATTTCAGCTTCGCTCCTTGCTCTTTGAAGTCTGTCCAGGTTCGTGCTTTGGTAGCTACTTCCGTGCTGACCTCTGTCGTTAGGATGTGGGGGTGAGTGGCATGAATCCTTAGGAGCCTCCTTACCAAGCTGCTTCTTCCCTCTGTTTGCTAAGGCTAAGTGGATCTCTAGTCCCATGCCACTTGTTATTTGTTTTCCTGCACTGAATGTATTATAAGGATGATATATAAGATATTGTTGACAAACCTTACCATTTAAAAACTGGCCTTCAGCTATCTTTAAAATTTCCAGGACCACCCAGATAGCCCAGCAGGCCAAAGTGCCTGCTTAGATAGATCACAGCAGCCAGGGTTCAATCCCTGGAGTGCCATGCTGTCCCCAACTTCAGGGCGCACTGAAATGGCAATTGAGCCTGGGCATGGTGGCCTGCGTCTGTAATCCCAGCATTTTGGGAGGCTGAAAGCAGGACAATAACTACAAGTCTGATCTACATAGTGAAACCCTGTGGGCCCTGTAGACCTTGTCCTAAATATAAAAAAAAAACAATTTCCAAAAGATCTTTTATAGTATTTTGTCTTTAAGTCATTAAATGTCATAAACAACATTATATTCAATTCTTTTCTCTGTGGGATTCACTTTTTTTCCCTCTTTACTATATAAAAACAGTAAGTGAGGTAGAAAAGATACATGAAAAGAGGAAAAGAAAAGACAAAAGGACATGAGAAATGAGCTGTAAAGTGCAAAGGAATTCTATTCTATATATCTTAAGCATTATGATAAGTCATTTAATATATTTTTAACCTATAGCTAAAAATGAGAATACACATTAAATTAATAAAAAATATTAATATACCAGTAGACCAGTATAACATTCACATATTAATTGTATATTATAAAATCACATATAAATATGTCAATTATATTGTTATATAACCAATGTATTATAATGACATATAGTGAAATATTTTTCAATTATTAATATTATATAATAAGCCAGTAATTATTAATGATTGTCATTGATATATATATATATAATTATTGCCTATCCTTATTCAAATTAGTATATGAGGCTCAGAAGAACAAAAATTTGTAGTGTTATGTAAGTAATAAAATCTGTACATTGGGAAGGTAAATGATAGTTTAACAAGTAACTGTATGTGTTGAAAAATAAAGTCTCAATCTGTATTTTTAGAAAAATTTGAACTTTTAAAAGTGATTTGGTGTGAGAAATGCATCTGAAATTTAAATGTAAGCATTGTTAACAACATTGAATGCTTTTGTCTACCCTATCTTTGAGCCATTAAAATGCACAAAACACTGAGACATATTTTAGCATAAGTGCAAGTGGTGCAGTTTCCAAATTGTAATCTTAAATATCAGCTTGGTTTTTATGGTTTTTTTTCTCTATATAAAGAATAGAGTCATATCAGAGTAGTCATCTATATTACTTTCACAGCAAATACTTGGAAAAAATACAGTTGAATCAGAAATGCATGACAACCAATGAAATCAATAGGAAGCACTTATAGTCCTATTGATGGCAAGAGAAGCTGCCAACCTCCCAACTGAGAGTAGGCTTTCTCTCTTCTTTCCTCATGTGAGGTGTCGCACACAATTCGCTCTTCTGCTTGGGTAGGATTTTCCCCATAACTTCCTTTGTTCAAAATCTGTCTCAAGTGATAAAGTTTCCTTCTCTTCCTGTACACATTGTATTGACCTGATAAAGCCAAAAGCAATATAAAACCATTGGTAAGGACTTGCTCTTGGTTTACACCACCATAGAGATACAGAAGAAGGCAAAACCCAGAGAAATTAGACAGATTGTTATTCAGATAATATGTAAATATTTCTCTACTTAGTTTTATTTGCATGACTCTTTATATTACTACTCTTCAAATGTCTTTTTTACATTGCTTTTAAAATAAACTGGCTTGAATACGTCACCTCAAAACATGCAAAGAACAAGTGAAAAACCATTTCAGCATGAGGCCTCTTACTGCATCTAACATTTTGACTTAGCCTACACTGCTTTTACCAGTTCAGAATTTCTTGTGCAATTAATAAACAGCTTATGACATCTTAACCTTATTATCTTACAAAATTGAGTAAGAAATAAAACCAATTTTAGCACTAATAACAATAATGTCCTAAATGTCATGGTCATTTAAGTCATTGATATGAAAATGGCAAGTCCTCAATGCACACCTTCGACAGGCAATGTTCAGTTCCAATCTCATGTTCATTTAATTTAAATAGACAAACTAAGTGTCGAAATGAAAAGATATAATTAGGATTGTTTAACTCTCTGGAAGAACATAACATGTTTATCCCTTAACTTTTGCAATTTCAGCTTTTATGCAAATTTTTAATGGAATAATTTTTAAAAACAGTAAAGGATTTGCAAAACCCTCATTTTAAATTCTGATTATCTCCTTAAATGTACACTCAAAACTGCATTTACTTAAAATGTCAATTCTTATTCCAAAGAATGAAATCTACATATTCCCAAAGGTATCTTCAACCTAGTCTTTGGTTACTGCTACAAAAATAACAATACTTACAATTAAGATGATAATAATATAACAACAACAAGGAATATAAATTTCATTAAAAGTTATACTAAGAGACTTAAATGGGTTATTCAATTTAATTTTTGTTCTACCACTGTTACTTGCCAGATTTTGGCTAGTGTAACAAAACATTAAAGATAATAAATTTATAGAGAGAAGAAGATTGTTTTGGGTCATAGTTTTCGAACTTCCCACCTGTATTAGTTGGCGTAATTGTTCTGAGCCTGTTGCAACACAAGATATTATTGGGAGCTTGTTGCAGAATAAATGTACCTCACTGTCAGGAAGTAAAGAAAAGAGTGAAAAGGGGTGTGGGACTCACAACCTCCTTCAAGGACAAAGCCAAAATAACCTAAAGCCTCTCACCTAACAAAAACCCCACCAGTGCAATGGTGTCAACCTTGGGACCAGGTCTTTAATACCTGGGTCTTTAGGGGACACTTGATATGTAAACTTCTGCTGTAGTACTCATAGTTAAATTTTACAACTGAGAATTTGGCTGAAGTTACATATTTCTAGAACTTTACATGGTATAATTGGTACATTATAGAAGATATGTCTATGTCCATGTTTATCTAAGACAAAAAAATTTAGGCTGTTAATCACTATGTGAAGATTACTTCTTCTATTCAAATTACAGCTTATGTAGGAAAGAGTAGAGGGAAAAATTGTCACCTTATCACTATATATACCATAATCATCACCATCACTGCCATAATCATTCAGTTTTTCATCCATATTTGCAAAATTCCTAGATATTTAAGTCTCTTATTGAAAATGGTGGGCTTGAGAGATATAAATTACAGATAGATAGATAGATAGATAGATAGATAGATAGATGATAGATAGATAGATAGATAGATAGANAGATAGATAGATAGATAGATAGATAGATAGATAGATGATAGATAGATAGATAGATAGATAGAAAATGTATGTATGCAGTCTTGGGGGATTTCTCCAAGTAGTGATTGTTGGTAGGCTTCATCCATATTACAAAGTAGGATGCAGAAATGCACTTATTTCTCCTCCCTCCTCACCAGGTGGCCTCTTCCTAAAAGGTAATCACTAATCTGACTACCATCATAATAGATTATCTTAGTCAGTTTCTGTAATTTAATATATAGAATCACAAATTATGTAACTTCCTTTTTGTATTCAATTGAGTTAAACCTGTTCATTAATTTATTTATGAAATTTGTGAGTATGTTGCCATATAGCAATAGTTTAATTTAATTGATCTTTTTTATTCCCTTATGCAAATTTACTAGCTATTTTTAATACATTGCATTTGAGTTAACATTTGAGTTTTTAATATTTTTGGCTTTTAAAATCCATGTTACCATGAGCATTATACGTATACATCTTCAGATGCCAATTTGTAAATATTTCTGAGTTTATGCCTAATGACAGAAATATTGATTACAGTATAGGCATAAATGTCTCATTTCTAACAGTGAGTTATCCAATATGAATTTACTAATCCTTTCTCCCAAAATCATAGTATTACAGTTTAAATCTATCCTTATACTCACCAACTCTTGGTATTGCCACTTATTTAGGCTTATTCTTTTTAGTTACTGTACAACTTTATCAATTTATTATTTAATTATATCCAAATATTTTCTTTCAGTTTCTCAGATACTATTCTTGGATAGAAATTGAATTAACTGAAAAAGATAAATGGATGCTTTTATTAAAAGAACAGCATAAGCATTGGATTGAGGTTAGAGTATTTAAGTAGCCAAAACAGATAGAAGACATTCATAAGGATATTATATTCATGTGTGTTTACTAGCACAATGAATTGTTAAAGGATGGAGGACATCAAACATAAAAAAGCCAGGAAAAGTCCTACTAAACAATGAAAACGTAAGGACTAAGAGGTTGCATAACATAGAACTATTGCCGTGTCCCCTGAACAGTGATACTTACCTACAGAAAACACATCTATGAAAGGCATACAGAGAATCATAGATTTAGGTGATGAGCTTCTCTTTCTTTCAGCTACAAATCTAAACTCTAGACTCCCTTCAAATTTAGTGCTTTCCAACTAAAATCAAATTCAACTGTTAGATTTTCACTAGTCTATCACATCCTTGTTCGTTACAGCACTGTGTCAGTATTTTAATTTTAAAAACATTGCAAATTCATTAGAAGAATTGCACCGGGTCCATCCTGCTCCATCTCCATCAGCTTCATGAAAACAGAACAACTTAGTTAAAAATATTAACTATTGGACTTACAAAGTGACATGGAAACAAAACCTGCATATTCTTTTCCTCAGAACTATACATGATATTTATGTGTTTCATTAGTATTCATCAATTGCAGCTAAAATTAGATTTGGTCTTACTAATGTTGTGCTTATTTTTCACTTTTATTTATCACAACTATGTAAAATTCTGTTCTATTTCTAAGTTTTTCTTGAATCAGAGAATATGCAACATTTTTATGATACCACTACTTATCCTTTAATTTCCTCTGGTAGAATTGTGCCATTCTTTGGATTTCCACCCTGGGTGGACCTAGGTTTGAAGAAGCTTTTTATCTCTTATTTCCATTCAACTGTATTCTCTAACATTCATTCTCAAATTGGATTTCTGTGTCAGTAAACAAAACGTGGAGGTGACAATTTGATGGACAGATAAAGAAGAAAACTAACATCCATTTTTAGTTTTCGGAGATATTTTGTATAGTCACCACTTTTCATTATTCAAGTCAAATTAAGATTTATGAAATTGCATCCCATCCAAATGTATGGGCACGGTTCTGGCAACTGCAGATTTATGAAATAAAAGATGAAAATACATTCTCCTTTGGCTGTTAGGAAGGCTGTTCAAATGGTAATAAGCTGGAATTATCATTTAAAAAGATCTCTTATTTTCCTGTAAAATTACAGCAGCCACTTTTAAAATAATTTTTTCTATCTCCCAGAGAAAAATGATCCACCATTATGGTTATTGAAAATTTTTCCACCTACACTAATGAAGGTGACCCTTCTTTTATGTAATAAAATAATGGACTGATTCTTAAATATCTATACTTCCAGCATTTTTTACATGAAGATATACTATATGGGATTCATAATTTCAAAAATTAAAAAGACTATTTCCCTTAAAAAAATTAAGCACAAAGGGTTTAATGGGATTTTTGAAGTGTAATTTTGACTTCAGTGGCTAACTTGAAAATTAAACCTCAACGCCAAGTGACTTTTCGTTCTTAATTAGTTTCTTTTTCAGCATTAGATCTATGTCACATGATCAAGTTGTCCCATTTAATGCAAAAAAGAAAACATTTTACACGTAAAAAGATAATTGTAGAACTTTGCACACAGCATCATTCTTTATGAGGTTGCTTCATGAAAATGAGTATGTGCATAAATCATACCTAACTGCCCTATTTGCTGTAGGAAGTCTCATTACTTTCCTGTTAGGTAGAAATTTTGCTTTTATTTTATGGTGGCATGAGAACAGTTTTATAGTTTTGAAATAAGAAATCTGTGTTTCTGATATTTGAGTTACCTCTTTCAGTAGTATAATCTTTGTGCTCTTTTTATT
Source organism: Tympanoctomys barrerae (assembly GCA_002564285.1). NCBI lineage: Eukaryota > Metazoa > Chordata > Mammalia > Rodentia > Octodontidae > Tympanoctomys > Tympanoctomys barrerae. The sequence continues at coordinate 3,198 of NDGN011557375.1, read as the reverse complement.
TTTATTTTTATTTTATTTTATTTTATTTTTTAAGGCAAGGTCTCACTATGCAGTTCAGGCTGGCCTTGAGCTCATTTTTTACCCCAGGCTAATCTTGAACTTGCAACAATACTGCTGCCTCAGCCTCCCAAGTACTGGGATTAGAGGCATGCACCACCACACCTATCTTCTTTGTGTTCTTAATGACATTCCAGGACCTTTATGTTGCTTTCCATTTCTTGTCTACTACCATAGCTTTTTGCAGGATTTGATGTTGACATTCATTCTTTTCTGCTTGAAGTCTAAAATAGATTTGTCTGGATTTAGAATCTTGCTCTGCCTGCCCACTCATTGCGGGTACAACAGTTTCCTTTTAGCATAATATTTAGCAGTGTAAATTTTTAAATTGTTCATTTATAAGTGTGAGTCTAGTGCTACTTTATATTTTCCATAATCCTGAAATATCTGAAGAATGTATCTGGGAATTGGTTCCTTGTTTGGAGAAATGTGAATAAGAATGAATCACTACTTATACGTTTCAGAGGGTTAGTCAAGGAAACAGGAAATAAAGTCATACATGATGCCTGCCAAATCTATGTACTCAAATGAAGAGATACATACTTACCTTTTTCCACAACTACCTCTGTCAATAGATAAAAGGTTGCTTGAAAAAGGAGAGTGATTTACATTTGTGTTATGGCTCCAACTAGCATTAGTAATGTCTGAAGGAATTGACATGAGGGAATATCTCAAATAACAAGTTGATTGCAAATGGATGCAAATGAACTGAATAATAAAGTTTCCTCACCATTCTGTATTCCTGTCTCTAATCATACTGACAGTCTGCATCCTCAGACCAACTTTCAGTATCCCATTTGGGATTTACTCTATACATTGGGAAGTATGCTATTGATATCCTTGTCCCCAGAGTCACCTCTCATTGTCCACTTGGGTGATGCAATGACATTCTAGGTCACCCTTTTTATAAACCCCAGTAGTGGGAATGTCACTCCGTATAGTCTCACTTTTAGACTATCCATTGGAAGGATTTCTTTTGCTAAGCTGATTTCTAACTTCAAGAGTACTTTTTCCTCCTCATCTAATCCTATCAGTTGAATCCTAGAAAGCTAAATCTGATCCAACCTTAACAAAATTTCCAACAATATTTAAAGGCAAAAAACATGATAAAGATTATCAAAACAGGTTAGTAGGAGTGTTACAATAACTGATGTAGTGACTATTGTTGTCTTCATAGTAATTATTCACAGTACTATGTACAGGCATGACATCTTGTCCAATGTTAGCAAAAAAACTTTCTTTTCAGTGAACTAAGAGAGACTATCTGTATAACTATCATAACTATCTAGTGTACAAATATAATTTTTATTCGTGCCTTTTTTTCTTTTCCCCAGACCCCATCACAGTTTTTCTTTTCTTTTTTAACAGTTTGTTCGCCATTCACAGTATCTATTTTACATTTTGGATCTCATCAACTTCTTCAGTTTCTCACAATAATGACACAATCAATGTTTACACATATCTAATTTATTTCACTTATGAGTATAGACATGACTTGCATCCATTTACCTAAAAATGTCTTAAGTTTACACTTCTTTATGGATGAGTATTACTCCATTATATTTCAAAAATGCAACTTTTTAATCCAGTCCTCAGTTGATAGGCATTTGAGTTGTTTCCAAGATTTGGCTATTACAAATTATAGTATTATAAACATTAGGGCATATGTACTGCTGGGCTTTGATGATTTTAATTCTTCTGGGAAGATACCAAGAAGGGGCATAGCTGGATCAAATGGAGCCTCTAATCCTAATTTTTTAAGGAGTCTCCACACTGATTTCCGCAATGATTGCACCAGTCTACAATCTCACTAGTAGTGGAGAAGGGCTCCTTTTTCTCCAGGGCCTCTCTAACATCTATTGTTAGTTATTACTTGATGATAGCCATTCTTTCTGGAGTGAAATGAAATCTTGGTGTTTTAATTAGCATCATATTGACTGACCAATTGTATCAGTTGGGGTTATATTAGAGGAACAGATATAACACAACATGTAAGAAATTAAAAGATTGGCTTATGACTGTCAGCCAGAGGGTTGGGTGAGGAGGGCTTCAGAGCGTGTGTGCACACTGGAGACTGAAGGACTCAGGCCAAGGTCTGAAGCTCATTGCAATGTTTTGTGCAAGTCTGTTTCAGTAAGCCAATGAATCTGCCAATGAAGGCTGATGAATCTATACCCAGAGGCTCAAGGATCCAAGGTGGAGGCCAAAGAGTCTGCGCTAGAAGGCAGGAACTGATGTACATGCTGACTGTGAAGACTGGGCCTCCTCCAAGGAAAGGGAACACTCCATCCTTCCTCAACTTCCTTTTTTACCCTTTAAATGATGAGTCACTCTAGGGTGTGGCCTCCATGACATAGGGTATGGAGTTACTGGGCCAATTTAGTTAAGCTTTTAACTTTTCAAGTTGACATAACTAATCAACCACTATACCAAAGATGTTGAACATTTTTTTTTCATGCATTTAGTTCCTTTTGCATTTCTTCATCTGAGAAGTATGTATTCCTCTCAGATGCCCATGTTTTGTTGGGTCTTTGAATATGGGAGATGTGACTCTTTCAGCTGTTTGTATGTTCTATATAAAAGTCCTTTGTCTGAGGAACAACTAGTTACAATTTTGTCCCATTCTGTGCATTGTCATTTTACTCTGTTGGTGATTTCTCTTGTTGTACAAAAGCTTTTTTAATATGGTAAGAATCAATTTGTTGATTCCTTGTAATATTTCCCTTGTAGCCTGGATTTTGTTCATACAGTGTCTGCCTGCTTCTACACCTTTGGTATTTCTACCTATTTTCTCTTCCAGTTTATCTTTGATCCATTTTGACTTTAGTCCATAATGATAGACATGGGTCTAGTTTTAGTCTTCAGCATGTGGAAAGCCAGTTTTAGCCTTCAGCATGTGGAAAGCCAGTTTTTGCAGCACCATTCATTAAAGAGATTATGTTTCTTACAGTGAAACACTTTAGCTTCTTTATCAAGCATAAGGTGTGTTTGGTATGTGTCTGCATCTTCTCTTCCCACTGATCCTCAGGCCTATATTTTGTCCATGCTCTACTGATTTTTTTTCATATTTGTTTATTTTTTATTTTGACATCAGTTATTTTAAAGAAAAAATATAAAAACAATGACACAAAATCTCAAAAC
>NDGN011557372.1:3707-21038 GCA_002564285.1 Tympanoctomys barrerae | reverse complement strand
GAAACAAATATCAATGAGACAGTTTCAAAGCTGATTAATAGGGCATTTTCAATAATTAATACACGTAAGTTGAAATTTAATCATCAGTATGGTGGTATTAAAATGAGAAGCCTTTGGGAGGTGACTAAGTCATAAGGCCTCTCTTTTATAAATGGCACCAGTGCTCTCATCAGGTCTAAAAACACTGCATTGCTCCTTTCACCGTGTGAGAAAACAGGGAGAAAACTGCCACATATAAGCCAAGAAGCAGAGCCCCACTGGACACTGTATGTGCTGGCATCATGACTTTGAACATTCCAGGTTTGGGGCAGCTATAACAAATAAATTAAGTGGGCCAATTTATAAACAACAGAATTTCACTGTATACAGTGCTAGAGATTTAGGGCTCCAGTAGACTCAGTGTCTGGTGAGGATCTGCTCCTTACAGATAGCTTGATTTTCTGGTAACAGAAATTTGAAGGAGATAGAGGAACCAATCACTGGAAAGCTCTCCTGTTTAGAGCAAGTGGAAAGGTCCTAAGACAGAACCCATTGGATGTTTCAAGGAATAACAAAGAGGCCTGGAATGGAGTGAATGAGGGGCTTGAGTGGTATATAGATGAGGTCAGAGAAGTAGCATAGTTTACCAATACCAAACTTGCTCTGTCTTCAGTTGGTGGAAAGTTTCTTAGGCCTCTTTTAAAAGGCTTAACCCTTTTATAAGGGCACTAATCCCACCCATGACAGTTCTCTGCCCTCATCACCTAATCATTACCCAAAAGCCCTATTTCTTAATATGATCATCTTCACAATTAGATTTCAACATCTGAGTTTATAAAAACACATAATTCAAACAATTGCAGATGTGTAACCATCATTTCCAAAACCTAATTTGCTTCCTTTTCTCGCCCCCTTCTTAAACTTGCCATCCCCTAGTGATCCTAATTTTATTAAGGAGTAACTCCATAATCATGTTAAAAATCACATGGCACCATTTACTTCTTAGAGCCGTACATCCAATTCATCAGCAAATCCTTTCGGCTCTGACTTCTACACATATCTGTAATTTGATTGTTATCATCTTGATAAGATGAAGAACAGGTCACAGATATAATCTCTTACTCTAATAATCTCACAAGCTCCCTGCTTCCTCTCTTTCTGCTTTATAGGAAGAAGTCAGACAGCATGTTGAAATCAAGCCAGACCTGGGCATTTCTCCTTTCAAACCCTCTTGTGCTTCCTCTCTGACTAAAATAAGTATTACTGTACCCTACAATGTCCTCTGTCACCTGTACTTCCTGCTACTTCTCTGACCTCATCTATATAGCACTCAAGCCCCTCAGTCACTACATTCCAGGCCTCCTTGTTATTCCTTGAAACATCCAATGAGTTCTGTCTTACGGCCTTTCCACTTGCTCTAAATAGGAGAGCCTTCCAGTGATTGGTTCCTCTATCTCCTTCAAATTTCTGTTACCAGAAAATCATTTCTGACCATTCATTATTTACTATTTTTCTTTATACTAGATCATCTAGTCATTTCCTGACATATTGTATGTTTACATGTTTGTTTAATGTCAATCTACTTACTAAAGTACATAACCTATGAGGTCAGAAGCTGTGTTTACTCATTGCTATTTCCTCAATGCGTAGAACAGTGACTGGCATAGGAAAAGTACACAATGAATATTTATTGAATGGACAGATGAATATGCTGACAATATTGTAAATTATATTTGATGAGTATAACTATACATCTTAGTTGGTGCACTTTGGAATCTCAATCTCAAGTCTGTCAATTATATGTGTACTTGCTTAGCTGTTAACCACATTCCATTTGCCTTCATGAAATCTAAATAGGAAAACAATAGAATATCAAGAAAATCAAATTGAAAGAAAGTAACCAAAATAATTTACTTTATATTATGGGTGTCAAAATCATAAAATTCTTCTGGTAATGTAATAGCATTATAAGCTGCTTCAAAACTCTCTTTTGGGAGGTCAACCAGTCCTGAAAAAATAAAAATCACATTTTATAAACAATGCTGAGTATAAAATAAATTCCCAACTAAACCTGTATGCTCTCACTGCACTGCTTTTTCAGTCTCTTTAACTGGTTTTCCTTATCCACTCCTGTCCCTCTGCAGTTCATTCTCTATAAAGCAAACATTTTCCAAATATTTTAATATTTTCCAAAAGCAAACTGACCAGATACCTCCCATAAAATGATTTAGCAACTTCCTCAGTACATTTTAATAAAATCAAATGTCTAATTGAGGCCTTTCTTTCCCGACCAACAATTCAAACATCATATGAGGACACTCTTTCTCAATCATTGTACTTACTCTAGACATACTAGCTCTTTTGTTCCCTGAACAGTCAACTGTGCTGCCATCACCAGACTTTTGCTCTTGTAGTTTCACTTGGATGTTATGCTATTCATGTGGAATTTATTATATGGCTGGATATTTCTCACTTTTCAAGCTAAGTTAAGCCCCCTCAAGAAAGACTTTTACCCACTCCCCTAACTAAAGTAAACTTCTCTCTTGTTGTCTGTTGCAGTGCTCTGTTTATTTTCCTTTACAATACAAATAAGACTGTAATTATTGTAACTTCAAAAATGTTTTTAATTATCTGATTTACTCACCAGATTGAAAGAGACCTTATTTACCTTGTCTGTCTTGTATCCAGAACCTATCATCATGTTTGACACTAAGTATAAGATCAATAAATATTTGTGGAATATATAAATGAAATAACAAGCGAAGAAATGAATTCTACTTGATATGAGTATAAATCTAACTAGAGATTGTAGAAATACTTTAAAATAAAGAAAATAAAAACCTGCCAATCCCGTTTCAACAAAAGTTGATTGAGTGTGCAAGGTACCAAGTGCAAGGTACCAGTGTGTGCAAGGTACCAAGACAGACACTATCAGAGATTACAAAAAGGATGCTTCCTTCAGGGAGCCTGAAGATTAGTGACAGCAGAAAGACATATCTAAATAACCATGATCCAATATGGAAAATGATGAATGTCTTAAAAGTGGAACAAATGCTATGTACATTATATTTTGAAAGCATTAATTTTATGACACATAAATTTTTAGTATTTTGGTATGTCTAAATTGATTATAGTTCATTAATAGCATGAATTTAATAGCCTTGAGAATTATAATAATTATCAACATTTGTTTTGTCAATTTCACAATTTCTAATTTTGTTCTTAAACACAAAACAGATATGACAAACTGAATGATCCATTAAAAATGGAGTAACAGTTTTTTACACACGCTTTGGCTTTAAGCATATTTCTAACATAATACATATAGGAACATTACAAGTTCTAGAAAGCAAAACCTTTTCCTGCAAACACAGGAAAAGAGCAAGAAGAATAATATAATTTGTCCTATACATGGAAACTTAGATTCAGTCAAAATGGAGTTTACATTCACTATAATCACCTGAATTACAATTTACTGCCAATTGAAAATATCCCACCCAACTAAATATACAAAAGGGAACCAAGAAGAGTGAGATAAATTAACACTGCATATGTACCTGGGCGGAATGTCATCTTCATTTTAAGAAATGCTTCACTGCAGTCTGCCAGAAGATATTTTGCCTTCCTATCATAGATTCGAACAACTCCCAAAAGAAGGTGTCCTGAAGTTCGAAGTGCAATTTTCACCTTTTGATAATTTTAAAATTAGAATAAGAATCAGGTTCATAAATCATGCTCTTTGAAAGATATTGAAATTAGAACAATTTCTTTTCTTTAAAAAGCAGATATTTAGGGGGGTGGGGAGATGGCTCAGTAGAGTAAGTGCTTGCCTGGCAAGCACAAGGGCCTGAGTTCAATCCCTGGTTCTGCCAAAAATAAAAAAATAAAAAAATAAAATAAAAAGCAGATATTTCATATTTTGAATCACTTACATTTTATTTCTTTGTAAAATGATTATTTGCTTATTTCATAAAAATGATCTAATGTGGCATTTAAGTGACATCTGCTATTATGAATATTGCAGGAAAAATATAAATTATTATTTTTTTTTTTGTATTTTAATACAGGGTCTACAGGGTTTCACTACACAGATGTGATTCATAGTGATCCTTCTGTTTTCAGCCTCCCAAGCACTGGGATTACAGGCATGAACCACCACACCTAGTCTCAATGGCCCTCTCAGCATGCCCTGGGGTCAGGGCTGGCACAGCATGCTGGGAATTGAACTTCAGTCCCTGTGCCTACCTAAGCAGGTGCTTTACTCCACTGAGCTATCTGGCTGGCCCTAAGAATATAAATTCTGCAGGCAGGCATACTGGGATTCAAGCCTTAGATTGGATGCTGAGACTGAGTCACTTAACCTTCATGAGCTTCAGTTTAACAAAAATGGCTACAATTTATCTTGTACCAGCCATTGTCCTAAGAACTTACCACATATTAATGTATTTAACTTTGAGGACAGCCTGTATTCACAGAAAAAAATAAATCTGACTACTCAGATTTATTAAATGGCAAGCCCAAAGTAAAACAGATAAGTGATGAAGCAAGGATTATAGGTAAATTTGGTCAGTTTAAAAGGCCATGCTAACTACTACTGTACTGGAGGTAAAAGAAGCCAAAGAATCTTTAAGAAGGATTAAGTAAATTAATAAAGATTAATAATATAAGTCTAGGCCAGTTCCTCTCACACAGTGATCTTTCAATTATAACTCATCCTTTTCTTAAGCAGATAAATATTTAACCTATAAAAATATTGAGGGGCCAGGGAGATGGCTCAGTAGAAGCACTTGCCTGGCAAGCCCAAGGGCCTGAGTTCACTCCCTGGTTCCGAAAAAAAAAAAATTTGATAATATTTCAATGCAATTGCTAATAGCTATTTTATAGTTTTCTGATTAACACAGTATTTTATGATTTTTTTTTTCTTTTGCACCAAGAATTGAACTCAGGACCTTGTGCTTGCCAGGCAGATGCTTAAGCCACTGAGCTATCTCTCCAGCCCATGATGTGCTATTTTTTAAGTGTATAATCAGTCCTTCCTTTCTACCCTCTTTGGGCAGGGGAGATGGCTCAGTAGAATAAGTGCTTGCCTGGCAAGTGCAAGGTCCTGAGTTCAATACCAGCACTGAAAAAAAAACAAATCAATCTACTTTCCTCATTCATTCTCTAGAAGTATTAATTAGGCATCTATTATGTACACAGAAAACAAGAAAAGATTACAAAATATATATAAAATAGCCTTTATTCCTCAGGCTCCAATCATTTATGATACATACATGAACAAATGACCAACAGAAACCAATATATATTTATATTTAGACAATAATTGCTACAAAGGATTAAAATAGATAATTTAAAAAGTATAATTGTCTTGGAAATTTATTTAATGACATAAATTCCTTTAATCTACAGAAGTTATAACAATACAAATTATCATTTTAATCAGTAGCATACCTTAGGTGAAATAATTTTTTCTATGGTTATCTCTAGATTACACTCAAATACATGGGCCTTTGTGAGTTTCTTCTCCCAGTGAGCTGCAAGCCATATTTTGGCCAGTGGCCCTCGCTTACTCATAAGCACATGGGTGTAGAACATGTTGTCTGTATTCCTTAGTTGTATTTAATAAGCTAGAAAAACACAAAAATATTTTAAATACTTGATAATAAAAAAGTTTCAGTACTATTTCATGACAACAGTTCTAAATTTTTAAAAATAACATTCAGATTATCTCCTAATTCAATATATTATTCAATTCAAAGTACTTCCTTGCAAAAAAAAAAAAAGAATCTTTGTAAAATCATAAATGAGTAACAGAGTACTGGTAGTAACAGAGTACTACCAGACTGGAAAAATGGGTCCTAACAAAGAATCTCTCATTTTTTATTTATTTTATCCTATGTAGGATTTGTGTTCTCTTTAACTGACTATAGTCAAATAAATAAAAGAGAAAGGCTGAAAAACAGGACTCAGAAATAGAATTTTAAAAGGGAAAAGTATGAAATAAGAATTTAAGAATTTGAGAAGTATTGGATCACTGAGTTATATCCAAAGTGTTGAATGTCATTGTTCTCTTCAAGATGCTCTGGTTTATTTAATATAATAATTTTTGAGGTTAAAATAACAGAATTCCACATGACTATAAAGTCAAGAACTAAAAGAAAAACCAAGGAACTAGTAAGAGTCAGAAGATCAAGAAAAGAGACAAAACTCGAATTTAAATGTTTTGAAGAATAGTAAGAGAAAATCTGCATTTTAAAACAGAAGTTTTTGGGGCTGGGGAGATGGCTCACTAGAATAAGCGCTTGCCTGGCAAGCGCAAGGGCCTGAATTCAATCACCGGTTCTGCCAAAAACAAAAACAAACAAACAAAAACAAAAGACAAGCTTTTAAACGGAACCACTTAAAGATATTTTAAGGCTTTATTAGGAAGCTACAAATGAAGTGGGATGTTTCATAATTCTCTGGTTGACCCCTAGAGAAGCGTAAAATTATTGCTTAAATGTAAGCACTTTTACACTGCCGCTATAGAAACTTCTATTTAAATTCTATAAAAGAACTGAGCCAAAATGAACACAAAAACAAAGCCAGCCACATAATTAAAAATTTAGGTGAACTCTGATTACTGCCCATTTCCACCGCAAGAATCAGCTCACCATGCCCAAACTAAAGGTTATGCAATTTACCAAACCGCATTCCCCCATGGGGCAGCTAGATTTTTATATTTATGGCTTGTGCCTCACATTGGCTCCACTTTCCTCCTTTATACTACTAACTTATTTTGATATCTTAGAATAATTCAATTTATCTTTTGAGAGAGGGAGAGAGGGAGCGAGGGAGGGAAGTTAGTTGGGGATTCCGGCAAGTGTGAAGGTCCTAGGTTCAGTTTCCAAATATCGCAAACAAAAAAAGAAAACACACACACACACACACACACACACACACACACACACACACCCTCAAAACCTAAACCGTGTAACTTAATATTCCCGAGACCACGGTGTCCCGCGCGCGCGCGTGCACACACACACACACACACACACACACACACTGCCCACACTCACACTCCTGTCAATACCAGCAAGGATGAGGCAGAAGGCACGAGGCCGGAAGGGGCAACCGGGGTGCCGCGCGGCGGGCGGGCGGCAGCGGGCGCGGGAGGAGGGCGCGCGCGGAGGAGCGCGGGAGGAGCGGCGGCGCTGCGGCCTCGCTGGGCTGAGGACGCTGAGGGCCGGGCGGCGGCCGTCAGCGCCACGGGCTCCCTGCACAGCTGAGCTCCTCAGAGGGAAACTGAGGCCAGAGGGGCGGGCCCCGGGGCGCGCGCGGGGACCCCCGGGGTATCCCTCAGGCCGGGCCTGCGGACTGGCGCCGCCAGATGAGGGAACCTGTGGTGCGGGGTGGGGTTGGGGGCGCGTGCTGAGGCACAGGGCGCGCAGTCCCGTCACCCAGGCCGCCCCGTGCCCTGGAGGCTCGCCCCGCCTCCCAGGCTGAGTCCTACTTTCAGCTCAGGGTCTGAAGCCAGGGCGGGCGCCAGAGCCAGGGCTGTGAGGAGTCGCCGGAGCGCGCGTCAGGCAAGTGAAATAGCCCTGCAGCACCGCCCAGAGGCCACAGTGCTTGGAGAGGCCGCACCAGGTTGCGCATAGGGGAACGGCGGTGTCGATTTTGGGGCGTGGCTATATTTGGGGCGTGGCTATGGGCGTGGCTTAGGCTAGGGCGTGGCTGGGTGGAGTCAGTGGATGGGGCAGACCTGTAAGCGTTGGGGCTCCCAGTCCCAGGGCACACATTCAGGTGTTCTGCCAGCGTGCTAGTAACAGCCTAGGACGCCCGACAGAGAACAAGAACCGAGAGCTGTGTTCCACTGTGAAACGTTACTTTCCCATTCAACCTCCGAACATCCTTATGATGCAGTCCAGTCACTTTCATTTACTAACTAGAGATCCCTGGGAAAATTATTTAATCCCTTATCAGTTTTTCTCACTTGTAAAATGGAAAGGCTAAAAGAAGTACCTGTGCCACTGCATATTATAAGAAAGAAATGACATGAAGCGTGTACAGAGCCTACAATGTGTACTTAATAAATCTTGCTATTATTGTTGCTGTTTTTCAAAAGACAAGCCTTTTGGGGACATCAGACATTTTCCAGCCTGGAATATCACAGCTTTCAATGGCAGAAATCAGTTGCTAAGATCTGAGAAAAAGCATACCAGACCACAAGAATCCAAGGCTGGCTTGTTCTCTTGAGCTTTGCAGTCACCACTAATAAATTTTGGAACACTAATGATATCCAACTTAAGGTTATTGAGAAAGTGCAGACTGCTTGCTGGGCATTTTAATGGACTTCCCCATTCACTTTTTAAACAACTTCACAAAGTAGTTATTAGTCTTCCCTCCTGGGAGACAGGGAAAGGGTCTAGAGAAAACAGTATCATGTTACAGGTCATCTATGGAATGGTACAGACAAGATTCAAACTCAGGGCTAGCCCCCAGTTTTCCATCTCAGAGGGTGATGTTACAGTGGCTACCCACACAGACATCTGGGAGACATACTTGGTGCCACTTGGTCTATTTTAATGTTGACCCGTCAGTGAGCCCACCACTCCACTTTCAAAAGTGATTTTAATCTCTTTACTCTATTCCATCCCATGCTAGCCCAAGCCACCTCTCTCCTGGGAAAGCTCCAATAGCCTTCTATGTGGCTTTTTCAAATCTTTTGCCCCCAGAAAGCCCACTCTACATTGAAGTCAGAGAAGTCTTTAAAAAATAAGGATCAAATCACAGTACTTCCCACCTCCTCCTTTAAAACCTTCCTGTTGTTTTAAAATAAAATTTAAACACCCATTCAATAACCGCAAGGTCCCAGTTAGTCTTCCTCATACTTACTATTTTAGCTTCATTTCAGATAGGTGTGTTTACCTGAATAATAATCTTCGGTTTTGCAACCCTCTTTGTGTGAACCCATCCAAGAGGCTGGGAGAAACATACCAATGTGTTCTCATGACCACGTTTCTGTAAATTTTGAAGATGTTTTCTGTGATTCTTTGACATTGATATCCCTTTCTACTCCATCTATCACAATAGCAATGGAGTACCTAAATGATGCAGCTAAGACAGAGTTAAGTCTATTTTTAATTTAGGTTTAGAGAGATCTATTTATGTGGTGCAGGATCACTTCCTTTTATGCTTAAATCTTTGCTATCCATCTCAATCACAGGCAAGCGCTTATTCTACTGAGCCATCTCTCCGGCCCCTCAAGCACAGGAAAGACTTCCAGAAAAATGGCTGCTGCCTGCAAGCTGATCCACCCTCATACATGTGACTGAGGAGGTAGGGCCATAAACTTTATGCTACTGTCCAGCTTCAGTAGTACATACTTTCTATGTATGAATATGAAATAACAATGGATGAGTAAAACATATAACTTATAAAACATCACTACAATAAAATATACAATTCATAAAATATTACCAATAATAAATTGGTTAATGGATTGTCAACTCAAAGAATATTTGAAATTAATCACTATATAGCAAGAATGAGAAGTTGTATATAAAAAATGGAGAGATTTTCCCTCAATTTGATAATAATCCTAAAAATTTGCATTCATGAAGCTTTACAATGTACAGAATTATTTAACATTTACAACATACAGAATTACAAACTAGTTTATGGAAAATTCTTCCAGTCATCAGACATATTAAGTGTAAGTAAAGGATGGTTCTCATCGGATGTGAGGGCGATCTGGCTGTGACATGTCACCCCACTGATCACTAGGGTTGATTCAGCTGATCTGGCTGGCTAGGCGGGTGTCCCCTTCCTCCCTCAACGATCCATGTGCATCCCTCCTGAAGCTACATGATCGGTCGAAGAGGACAACCACCCCCGATAGAGGGGGACTGTTCCTCGGCCAAGGGTATATGAGTAGCTGCGCTCCCCTGCTAGAACCTCCAAACAAGCTCTCAAGGATGGTTCTCATCAAAGCTCGTGTAAGCCATGTTTTCCCTGGAATCTCTGGTGGTACAGCATATATAGATACAAATGCACTACATTTTTTTTCTTCCCCTCTCACAGGAACTGCACAAGCCAGAACATATCAGTCTTGTGTCTAGAGCACAACCATATGGTAGTACTATAAAAAGCTACAGCCTCCATGTAGGAGGATGCATGTTGCAGGATCTCACTGTATTGGGTCAGGTCTTACTTGGTATATTTGCTTTAGTGATTTCTGGGACTTACAGCTGAAATGTCCTATAAATCATAACAAAAGTAATAGTTTACTGAAAGGAACAGATATGTTTTGAAACAAAATGATGGATAAACTCTGGATCATTTGATAATCTAAAAGTAATTAATTATATAAATGAATTAGGAAATGTTCCATACTGTTTTATATGAAATACTAACAATTGATGAGTAAAATATGGGACTTATAAAACATCACTACAATATAATACACAACTCTTAAGATATTACTAATAATAAATTGGTTAGAGTATTGTCAACTCAAACAATATTTAAAATTAATCACTACAGAGCAAGAATTAGAGGTGGTATATAAAAAATGAAGAGATTTTTCCCCCCAATTTGATAATAAACCTAAAAATTTACATGGCATGAAGCTTTATAAGTTAAAGAATTATTTAATATACCCACTTAAGAAGTTAATCAACCTGGTAAAAGGATTGAATTATTTCCCTAGTCTTTTTATAGAAAATAATATCACAACTATTAGCTTATGACTAAATAAATAATATACAACAAAAATGTACAGAAAATTATTAGAGACTCATACCACACAGTTTATTGGTAAACTATTGTGCTCCATTTCCAGATTGTATGAGGTTTGTGGTATTTGCCAGTTTTTAAAATTTCAAGAACCGGCCAAATAGCTCAGTGGATTAAAGCGCCTGCAAGCGGGCGGGCGCAGGGCCAGAGGTTTCATCCCCCGGCCTGCGGTGCCGGCCCGCCCCCGGGCGTGCTGTGGAGTCAACTGAGACTGGGCGTGGTTGCGCACATCTGTAGTCCCAGCATTTGGGAGGCTATAAATAGGCAGATCACTACAAATCCGATGTAGTAGTGAGACCCTGAACACCCTGTAGACCCTTCCCTAAAATACAAAAATAAATAAACAAACAAAATTTCATAATATGGGAACTAGAGAGACAGCTTGATGGTCGAAGCACCTGCCTGGGTTTGATCCCTGGTACTGCGTGCCGCCATGCTGACCACAATGGCGCACACCTGAAATCCCAGAGCTGGGGAGGCTTAGATGGGAGGATTGCTATGAGTCCAAGTTGCATAGCTAGACCCTGTACTAAATAAATAATTAAATAATTAAATGATTAAATAATTAAATAAATAGTGGGCTAAAGCTCCTGCTTCAGCACAGCGCAGCAGCCCGGAGTCGATCCCTAGTGTGCTGTGCTAACCCTGTCCCTGGGGCATGCCGAGACAGCATTTGAGACTAGGCATGCTGGCGTGCAACTGTAATCCCAGCGCTTGGGAGGCTGAAAACAGGAGGATCACTACGAGTCTGATCTAGGTAGTGAGACGCTGTACTGTCCTAAATTAAAATAGATAAATAAATTTTTTAAAATTAAAAATACATAAAATTTCATAATGTGTTATTTTTCTAATTCTAAAAGTTTTCTCTTCCTAAATTAATCCTGTATTTGAGACTGCATCCCCCCCACTTCGGACTGGGGACTGAATACAAGGCTTGGCACATGCCAAGCAAGCACTCTACCACTAAGCCATATCACTAACCTTTTCCATTTTATTTTGAGGCAACGTTTTGGTAAAGTTGCCCAGGCTGCCCTTGAACTTGTGAACCTCTTGCCTCAGTGCCTCACCTTTATCCCCTGGGATTACAGACATACATCACCATACCCAGCTATATTCTTTTGCTTTAGGAGCACAATAAACTGTGTAAGCCTTAGGCCTCAGTTGGATCTGTTTCAGCTCAGGCCTCTCCCTTCTGCTCACTAGGCTCCAGAAAGGTTGGATAAATTTCCGTGGCTTATGGGGTTCCTGGCACGTGTAGTATCAGAAACATATTTGTAAATGAATGAATGAAAAAAAGTGAGATGATAGAGTGTGAACTGCATGGAACTATGAATATTGTCTGTTTTATTTATTGTCACATCTCCAAACCCTGAACAGCACCTGAAACACAGCACGTGCACAGTAATGTTTTGTTTGATTTTTTGTTTGTTTGTTTGTTTTAACAAATTCAGGCCTGTTGAAGTGCACACAGTGCTTCTTTCCATGCCCCTCTAGACATTCCCAGTTGACAGGCACGGCGGGGCACTTCAAGATCCTCTCCACATCGCTGAGGTTTCATTTTCATTTTAGTTAAGACTAAGTGGAGGGTTAGAGGAGAAGTGACTTGTCCCAGATAACTCAGTCAGTGAGGTTTAAAACCAGCTTTCTCTGACATCAGGAATTCTCCTCCACGGCCCTCCTACAAGGATGCCCCCACCTTAGGACAGAGACTGCGTAGTGGATTTCCTGAGGATGACTTACACGGACACTAGGTGGCGCCCGCCCCACAGTGTAAAGCAGTTACCCTCACAAGCTCACATCTTTGTGTACACAGTAAGAGGTAAACACACTTGTCAGAAGCCCACTTTGGGGCCAAAGTGATGGCTCAGTAGAATAAGCGCTTCCTTGGCAAGTGCAAGGGCCTGAGTTCAATCCCTAGTTCCACACACACACACACACACACACACAAAAGTCCAACTTTGAATGTCAGTTTCATTCGTTCTCAGAGTGCATTTGCTTTCTTGACAATTGGTCTTTGGGTCTGTCTTCTGTCAAATGGGAATATTTACAAGTCAGACCAGCCTGCTGCAGTCATCCTAATTGGGGGGAGGGTGGATCCTCTTGAGAGTTCAGCCTGGCCAACACCTTGCTGCTGGCCCAGTAACACTAATTTCAGCCCAGTGAGACAGGAGAAGAAAGTGGTCTGGGAGAGTTTGAGCAAACAGGACAAAGTGGCAGAGTAGCGTAGAGATGCTCCCCATGAGCTAGGGCCTAGGATCTTCTGGGAGCCAGGAGGATGTGCTGTACTGGGAAAACTACATTCTGTGCCTGCCTCCCACCTAGGAGCGCTCCAGAGTTCTCATCCCAGGGTCCACTCACACGCACAAAGACCACCTTGCCCAGATCCCCCCAGAAAGAGGGCGGAGGCCGACCAGAGCCTGCATCTCCACCTCCTGTCTGCAGCGCCCTTCTCTCCACTGTCACTAACTGAAAGAGCAGCACTGTCCTGCCAAGAGCGCCTGCTGACACAGGAGAATGGCCTGAAATTTAATGTCATCCCTGATTTTTACTCATCCAATACTCTGGGCAACTTTGCTCCCTTAAATCTCAGTTTCTTCATCCAAAAAATGGAGATAATCATCCTTGCAGAGATGTTGAGCGCAATAAGATTTTTACAGTGCTTTTTGCAGCACTAGAAGTTAGAGCAGATGATTGACAGTCAAAAGAATAGACTACACTCCGCTGATATAGAGCTTATTCTCTGACAGGGACCTTAATAACTCATTTATTCCACACGGTAAACCCAAGGAGCAGGCAATACCGTCAGCCCTAAGACACAATCAAACTGAGGTCCAGAGAGTTTAATGACTTGCTCAAGGGCAATAATTTGGAATCCGAATAAGATTCAAACGTAGGCATTTAAACACAGGGATTTGGAATGTAGGATTTGAACTATATGGGATTTGCATACCAGCAGCGATAACTCAAGCTGTGCCTACAACCACTGCAGTATTTTGACCCAAAAAAAATGTTAGCTGTCATTATTAATAACAAAGATTTACTGACCACTTGGTATGTGCTGGGAACACGTTGACTCTGCACTGGCTCAGCGCCTTGTGAGGTCATTTCTTTTATTACCCTCACTTTTTAAAGCTGCAGAAAAGCACAGAAAAGGTATGTTATGTGCTCAAGGTCACAGAGCTGATGCGTAGTAGGCCTAGGATCCAAAACCAGGTAGCAACTGTCGACATCCACTATATTTTATAATCCATGTGTAGAAAAGGAAGGAGGGGAGTAGAAATAAATCTACTTTATGTAAATAACCTATCATGTGTACATATGTCAAGAGCTGAGCTGATGGATCAGAATTCCTGTTCTGTGGACTCCGAGTTAAAGAAGCAGCAGGAAATTGGGCATAAAATAGTGCAGGCTTGTAATCTCAGCTGCTTCGGAGGCAGGAGGATCAAATTTCAGGGCTAGCCTGGGCAACACACTGTGTCAAATTAAAATGAAAGCCAGGGGTATAGATCAGTGGCAGAGGATTTGTCTAGTATATGTGAAGCCTTGATTCAATCCTGGACAGTCCAGGAAAAAAAGTAGCAGGAGAATAAAATGTTAGCAATGAGACTGGAGCTGAAAAGAAGTGGAAAAAGGACAAGATACTTAAAAGCGGGTGTGAGTTAAAGAAACTGTGTGTCACCTGTGTGAGGAAGCCCAGGAGCTTGGAGGGATCTCTCAAAGTTGTTCCAGTTGACAACTTCAGCTAAGGTCCCAAGCAACAGCCAGGTCACAGTGTCACAGCCAGATGTGTGAATAAATCAGCCTTAGAGACAAATTGAGTGATAGGTACCATCTGACTGCAGCTTCTTGAGAATCTAAGCGAGAGCTGAACCCAGGCAGCCCCCAGACCCATGGGAAATGGGATTCACCAAAAACAAACGGTTGTTGCAATAATAAAATGATTGTTGTTTTAAATTTGGGGCATTTTGTTACACAGCAATTACGTGCTCTGTTGGGTGCATCTCAGGATGAAGCCTGATCTCATCTGTTACAGTGTGAGTTCTGTCCTAACTCACTCTGGGCTTCACATATTGAATTGTTCTTCTCATTCCTAAATTTTTTAGCTCCTGATCTCATTAATCCCTTTGCCATCTGTGTCCCTGCTTCCTTTTTTCCTGGATGTTGGGCAAAGGGGTAGACTCGTGTTTTTGCTGCCTTAGCAGAGAAAATCTTGGCTTTCCCTCTTGGAGACCATGATGACATTCTCTTACGGTGCTCAGTGGCTTCCCAGCATGAGCATGATTTCTAACTTGATCCTCTAAGATTCAAGCCTAAGATGTTATTGCCATACCCACCTCCTGTGCCCATCATCTGGGCTCAGTGTGAGCTTGTTGTGATCTGGGATCAGGAGCTGAATGCTCGTTCCAGTCTCGGAGTCTTGGCATCTTGGAGAAGCTCAAATACCCACCAGAGGCACCGCTTGGAGGCTCTGGTCTAACTTTCAACATTGGGCTATGGATGGGGATGGGCAGGGGCTTTTGCTCTGTAAGCTGAGCTGTGGGAAGCAAGAAGTGGAGGCTGCTAGTGGTGGGCATTGGGCGTGGGTGACCAAGGCCATCTCTGAACTGCATGGCTGGACAAAGAGCTCCTAGAGGATGGTCACTAACAAGCCTGTTTGTAATTGGAATTTTCACAAATGAGCCCTTAAATCATACAGCAGTAGTAACAAGCTGCCATTTATTAGCCTTTCCAGTGCCAAGTGTTAAATAAAATGACTTATATGTATTATCCCATTTAATCTATACAAGGATCCTATGTGTGAATACTAGTATTATTCCCTTTTAACAGATCAGGTATTTGAGGCTCAGCGAAGCTGAACAATTTATCTAAGAGCAAAAAATAAGTGAATGGTAGATCTGAAATTAAAACTCAGGTTAACAGCCATGCATGTAAATAGGATCATGCAAATTAAATCAAGGTGACAATCTTAGGCACACTACCACTGAGCTACATTCTTACTCCAAAATGTGTGCTCTTTTTTGGAGGGGTGGGAGGCTGGGGATTAAACCCAGTACTTTTTGTGTGTTTAGCCAAATGCTCTACAACTGACTGTATCTCTAGTCCTAGGATGACAGTCTAATACCATTTTGTGCCCATTACATGGGCCAACTAAGATCACTAATAGTAAATATTGGCCAGATGAGGGACCCATGAAACTCCTATATGCTGTTGTAGGATGCAAGTGGATGACCTGTATTGAGAAGGAAGTTTTTTTGTAAACTTGAGAGTTCACATTCCTTCAACTCTAGATATATAGTCTAGACAATCTTGTACTTGTATGCCAGGAGACATGGACAAGCACAGTTGGTAGAATAGCACTGGGAAGAACAGCAAAAGACTGTCAGTCAGGGACAGATCAGAGGCAGAAGCCACACTGATTTTAATACAAGGAATGTAATGTAAAGAATTATTAACTAGGAATAAAGGTATTCACTGGGTGATTGCAAGGTTATAAAAAGAATTCTAAGGTAGCAATTACAGGAAGCATCTACCACCCTCAGCACTGAATGAACAAAGAAAAGGTAAAGCTATTAAAACTGAAAAACTCCAAGGAGGGGCCCTGTGGAGCTGTGCTTCTCTGAACTTGTGTCTCTGTGCTTCAGGGGAGGGTCCTAGAAGCCGGGGCCTAGGGGCCTGTGTCCTTGAGGAGGAGCTGGTACCACAGAAGAGACCTCTGCTTCAAGGTAAAACAGCCTTGTCCCTGGGGGGGAAGGGTGGCCTCAGGGCAACCAGAAGCCCACAGGGTGTGAGTGCCTTCTCTTTATCCTACCTTAGAGTCCAGTTTTATTTGTTCATTGGCAAAGACTAACAGAGTTTAAGGGCGAGCAGCACGCAACACAGAAATGTGAGTGGCAAGGTGCCAGGCCTCACATTGCAAAGCAAGGCCTTGGTACTTTTTATATTAATAATCAAATGTCACGTAAAATCCCCAAATTAATTTGATAAAACAGAATTTACAATGTACCCTTCAACTCCGCCTTCACATGTAATGAATTTATCCCTTCAAAATTGTAGAAACAATAGTCTAACACATGTAAGAAGATTTTGAAAATCCCAAAGGCCTACCTCTAATTGGACTTTCCCCACACCATAACTTTTATTTTCACCTTTTCTGTTACAATCCTTCTTAGAAGTAGTAATGGTTTTCATAGTTATGACTATATCACCCCACACAATTGAGCATCCTGCTGTACATGAGCCTTGCTGCCAACCGTTATGGAGAAGGTCATTGTCACAAACTCTGAATGAATGAAATGCCACTCTCTTAATGATTTCTCTTCTTTGCTGTTTTGAACATCTGGATGGTATTCCTTAGGGGCATCTTACCTGCAAATGACAGAAAGCCTATTCAAATGAGTCTAAACAGAAAACCTGAGTGTGTCTGCTGTGGGTGGTGGAGTTCATCAGAAAGAATGCAGAGCTTTAAAAAATTAAAAAAGAATGCAGAGGTGAGGGCTAGGGAGAAAGACATAGTCAGAGAGAGACAGAGACAGAGAGAGAGAGAGAGAGAGAGAGAGAGAGAGAGAGAGAGAG
>NDGN011557366.1:0-10472 GCA_002564285.1 Tympanoctomys barrerae | reverse complement strand
GAATAAGCGCTTGCCTGGCAAGCGCAGGGGCCTGAGTTCAATCCCCGGTTCTGCCAAAAAAAAAAAAAAGTACACTGGGATTAACTGTATTCTGGGAAAATATCAAAGAACAGGCCTTTTCTTTTAAGGAATCAATCATTGACTTTTTTTATTCCATTTGATTAATATTTGCTATTATACAATAATGAAATCTAAGTTCTACCATGACAAAAAAAAATAATAATCTAATAGCCAGTATCTGTCAGTGCACCCAGTGGTTCCTTGTCATGTCAGGGTTAGCACTGGTCACTGAGGGTGGTGGCCACTCAATGTTCTGTGAGATTCCATTTAACAAGTCTCATGTAAAGATGCTGAGGGGTCACTATCCAGATAATTCCATTTGTAAATGCTTCACAACTTTGGAGCAAATGTTGAATAACTACTGTAGATGATCTGTGTTCTGTGAAAATCTATTCATTCCAAATCTTAAACTTTTCCAAACATCCAGAGATTGGTTTCATTTTGAAGGTGCCTGTAACATTCTGTGTCTGTGTGCACCTGTTTTCTGTTACCATTCGCTGCTGGTAACAAAATTTTAAACTATCCTCATAATTTTTTTTCAAGTTTGACCATTTCTGTTACTGAAAATCCATTACTTGTGTATTACTGAAACACCAGGTATTTTAAAAACWTCTTACATCCACACTCCTCACCAAAAGAAAAACTTGCTGTTCCCATTGGAATTGATGAAGGTATTTATGGGAGTGGCCACAGAGAATAAAAGAATAAGCTCTTCACTACAGGTGTGGTGTGGAGATGCTGTTGTTCAGGTAGACTCGATAGGCTACAGGATGGGTAGACTAACACTGGTCTGGGATGGAGCAGTTTGTTATTCTAGTGTTAAAGTTGTGTTCTGGATATGAAGGGCATTTGATATATTTTTCTTAACTATGGGCTTTATTTTTATAAATATGGGTTGATGATCATTTTATTACCTAGAAATCCCCTTCAAGTTTTCCTGGTGTGAACCTTAGAGGATCAAAGAAGTAAGTTCATTTACTGAGTTCTCTTTTGAGAGAACAAAACTGCCCTCCCCTCATACTATTATCTTTGATTTTTCAAAGCCCTTTGATTGGTGGTTGTGCCTCAGCTAGAATTTATGGGACTTTGCTTGCTATATAGTTGGCATTTATAAAATCTGAAGTTGTCATAAATAAAATTATTTATTTAATTATAAAAAACCCATGACTAATTCAAACAGATACATAATAACAGAGAAGGAAGGAATGAGAAAAAGTGTGATCTACTTAGAAAGTCAATACCAGTTACCAAGTATGCTGAGCAGCACCACGAAGCAAGTGCAGTCCTCTTCCCAACCTGCCACCTCTCTGAGCTGCTTTCTCTCCCCCAGGAGCCTCCTCAGTCTAGAGGGGCACACACATTCTCTTCTGAGTGCCACCAACAAGAAGTGGCTTAACGAACCAAGTCACATGGACAAGTTAGTGACTTGTGCCTAAGAAAATTACTGTTCTCTAAAGTAGGCTAACTTGCCCCCAAAAAATATAATGGTCCGCAAAAGATGTAACCATATCTTGAAATGTGAGCATGACCTTATTTGGGAAAAGGATCCAATTACAAGTGTAATTAAGTTAATGCTATTGAG
Source organism: Tympanoctomys barrerae (assembly GCA_002564285.1). Lineage (NCBI taxonomy): Eukaryota > Metazoa > Chordata > Mammalia > Rodentia > Octodontidae > Tympanoctomys > Tympanoctomys barrerae. The sequence goes on along the minus strand of NDGN011557366.1, from coordinate 8,830 downwards.
ATGAGCAGATTATTTTGGGTCATCTGCAATGGATTCTAATCCAGTGAGCATCCTTATAAGTCACACAAAGGAGAAGACAGATAGAAGAGGTAGAGGCACTATGACTGTGGTAGAAAGAGTGGAGTGATATAGCCATGAGCCGGGGAAAGCCAAGAACCATCAGGAGGCTAGAAGAGACACAAAATGATTCTTCTTTGGAGCCTCCAGAGGGGATGTGGAGCTGCTCGGTTTAAGCTAGACATTTTTCTTTAACAAATACAGTATATTGATTGATAGCAATTATAATGGAGGATGTCATTCTTTTGGGCCATCTGCCATCCAGATCCCTTCCCTGTGTTTAGGAATGTGTCAGATATAGCATATATGATATAGTTTCCTTTAAGTACAATTGTTCATTCTATAAAAGTCTAGCCTTTTACATTTGGTTGAAGAACTGCACTAGCTTGGATGTTAATTCTATTCTTTCCTATCATTCACATTGCCTTCTATTAAATTGAAAGTTTCTGCAGTGCCAAAAAATCCATTTGCCTCAATGTTTAGAAGTACATTACAAATGTGGATGCATACTGTTTGACTATAAAGAGTCTGAATGTCCTCCCTGAGTGAAGGAATTAAATCATGCTTCTAGAAAGATAGCCAATTCCTTCTCCAATCTCTCCTCCATTCTGTAGCTGGCTTCACTTTTCTAATATGTCAACATGATGATTATTAAGTATTTTCATTTTTTCTCCTTTATATACAAACCAGAGGTGAACCAAAGATGGGAGAGAATTCTAGTTTCAAACTCCCTTATAGGTTAATGTGTCATATATCCATTCTCAACTCCTTCCTCAATCTCAGGATTCCCCCTCTCTACACCACAGGCACCCTCAACTTATGCATGACTCAAGGGCACTATGCTCTTTCAAATTGAACCAAACTAAGATACTCAGCTCCCCAGTACTAGTCTCTTCACTGTCACACTATTTCTCATTTCTTGACCATGTAACTCTCTGTGGTAGAGATAATGCCTCATGTCTACCACACCATTTTTCAGTACCGACACATATAGGCAGGGTCAGATAACCATCTCTGACCAGCAGTATGTGGTAGGTACGCCATTCATCACCTCCTAACCTGACTTCTAACATGCCCTGTGGGATTTCCTTGCACTCTGACTCTCCCCTCCTCAGTTGAAGGCTAAAGAGAGAACAGTGAAAGGTCCCCGAGGGCCAGGAAGCCAGGAGACCAATCCTGATCCCAGAGTCACCTTCAGGAAGAAGACCATGCATCCAGCACACAGGTAGAAGTGAGAATGAAATACTTAAAAAATGACAATCACTAGAAGGGGGTGGTTTCTTGCCATATTATCCTCTTGTGACTAAAAAATTTCTTCTTGAAGATCAGCTGAGTGTCAAGGTCTGAGTTGTTCTGTACTCTTAAAAGCTAATCACTCCCTTAGTAGTTTTATAGTACTCTGTTGTTGTTTTAACAAAAACTTTTAAAATTATATTTAAGTATGTTTAGATTTGATAGAATAATGTCTATTATTATACTGTTTGGAAATAATAGAATTCATAAAATACTATCTATTAATAGAACACTTGGAAAATAGTTTTTGAAAATTATAAGTACCACTTTCAAAATGATGTTTGCATAATACCTTTCTCCGTGTAACACTCATATTTTTTCATAGCATAATTTTAAAGCAGAGACTTCATTCTTGTCTCATTTCAAAAATTACTTTAAGGCAGGATAAAGTTTGAGTAATTTTGTGTCTCACTTCTGCTCTTTGTATAGTGGTATAAGTATTTTTCCACACTGAAAGAGATTTCATAACATAACCTTCATTGGCTATGTGATATGCATCAATGGGTTGGTTATAACTAAATTAATTATTCTGTTTAGAGTTATTTGCCTAGTTTCATATTTCTTATTGAGAATACTATGATGATAAACAAAAACAGCTGTTTTGCTCATTTTCTTAAAACATGCTCAGAACGGGATTACTGTTGTGAATCTATTTATCTAGTTATTTAGTATTTTAGTGAGGGTCTACAGGATCTCACTGCATAGATCAGATTTGTAGTGATCTGCCTGTGTTCAGCCTCTCAAGAGCTGGGATCACAGGTGCACACCACCACACCCAGTCTCAATTGCCCTCTCAGTGCTGATTTTTTTTCATTACAAAATGGTCTTTCTTTTATATACCCCCCTTTTTTTGTTTTGTCTGAGATGGGTGTTCCATTATTACTGTTAGATAAACTGTATTTTTAAAATTAATTTTATTGAGAACAAAGCAGCAATGAGACAGTTTCAAAACAGGTGTGAATCTTTTTATGAGCCTAATATTATTTGTAAATTGCTCTCTAGGAAAATTTATATTAATTTGCAATATGGGCAACAACTGCTCATATTACTGCCCTCCCCTTGATTATGCATATTATCCCAAGTCAGGCACTGTCTGTGTATATTGATAAACAAATCAGATCGATGCATTCTTGTCTTTCTGTTTTGTCATTGTTGTTACAGAGTAATTAGTGCTTTTCTTACCTCCTAACAAGTAGACTATCAGCAACCAGAGATAAGCGGTGAAACTGTAGCTCATTTATTTTTCTTTTTCCATCACCTTTCATTCCAAGAGTGTCACAGAGGAGGTGCTGGGTGCACCAAGAGGCCTATAGTGATGCAAAATATACAAAACTAAGTCTCTAGCTTAACGCTCTGCACCCATCATAATAAAACTGGCCTGTCTACTCTGCCCAACCTGGGAAAGAGTCAGGGATTATCGGTGATGGATGCCTGTCAGATGTGAGCATCTGGAAGGTGTTTTGTGTAGTAGATAGGAAACAGGGCCGAGAACTTTCTCTTTCTTTCTTTTCCTGCGTATAAACAGCACTCATTAATCTAAGCTCTTCCCTACAGGATATTGCCCTTGATGTAGAAAAGGCCTTAAGCCAAATTTGATGGAAGGGATATTTGTTGTAGACTCTTACTGCAACCTTGCAAAGCTCCACAAAGCGGAAGCCTGTGGAGGCAGACAGTCTGCTCTGCTTATCAGTGTGTCCCCAGAACCTCAGGCTATGTCTGGGGATGCTCGTTACAGCCCGTAGTCCATTCTAACGGATACACTTCTTGACTCTTCTGTGACATCTACCTCCGGTTCCCCAGGAATAAATGAAACCATCATCCTGAAAAGACTTTTGCCTTCACCATTCCCAGAGACAGGAGACAATTCTGTGATCCAAATGTCGGTCACTGATGAGGACTCTTCTTGGGGGCTGGCATCTGCGGGTGGCGTTGTAGGGGCAGGTGCGTGCCTTCAGGTTGGCAGCTGAAGCCGGAGCAGCAGCCACGCTGCTTCTGGGAAGCTGCTCTCACGCCAAGTACTACCAGAGAGGAAATAAGGGCTTTCAGCAGGGCCCCGCTTGATGTAAAATGGCTTAGGATGGGGGCTATTTCAGATGGACCATCTGGTTTAGATTCGTGCTCTAAAAAAGGATAAATAGGAACATCAAAGCCATCATCATCTTTTCCTCCATGCCTAAATAATGTAAATACCAAAGCCAACTTCTTTTGTTCTTCTCTTCTAAGAATGTTCAGATCAGGAGCCTTCATTTTAAGTTTGGAAAGGCAGTTTTTACAGGACACCTTGAAAGAGTGTCTTTATAAGCCAACACTGTTCTTTTTGTGTAAACTGTGAGCACTTGTTTAGTTAACATCTACTAGAAATTAAACCTGATACTGTAACTAATGCATAAATAACAAGCACTTGGAATTTTCTGGTAGTTGTGTTTGGGATAAGCATTTTCCATCTTGGTCTTCTACTATGTAGTAAACAGGAAATACTTCCTATAAAGTTTCACAAAATATTCCAACCATGTTAAAAAAAAAAAAAAAAAAAACCCAAACAGTAAAGGGACATATGGAGCACCTGAAAAGGTTATTTTTTTGTCTGTTTCTCAGAAAGAAATGACTGCCACTGTTGGTGTCTTCTCCCTTTTGAAATCAAGAAATCAAGAAGAAACACACTTCTTTGAAGGGCACCAGGAAAAAGTCTGAATACACCTGATTTCAATTCCTACTGATGGGAATGCATTTCCTGTCTGCCCCATAGCCTTAGCAGGACATTGATGTTGCCCTCAGCTTTTTTGGGAACAGCACCCTGAGGAATCCACTCTCCCTTCCACTTTTGTTTCTAGTGCTCTCTATAATCCCCCCGCAATGTGACCAATCGCCCAGGAGTGCATCCTCAGTTCTCTGTCAGAACTAATGAAAATCACTTGCCCAGGGCTCATATTCTGATTCACATAGTCTAGAGGTGAAATTCTGTTTTTCCTCTGGCCTGAAAGTACCTTGCAGAACTTTGGACCCTTAGGAAATCCAAGAATTCCTCCACTATAATCTAGTATCAGCTGTTGTTTTCCAATACATCTTAAGCAAGTGTTGGGTTTTCCAACTGAACAAAGTGACATTTAAAAGGGGCATTTGAGTAGGAAGCAGTAAATAGCTTTAGGAAAGAGGTAAGGTTATCTTGGATTTAGAGGTCTTGCAAATATTTATACAAGGTGCTAAAAAGTAGCATCTCTTTTTCTTACAACTATTGGCCAAAGTGGGCTTATGACATTACTTTGTAAGTAAACATTGCTGCAACATTCTAAACAGATTTATTAGGCCTGTCACCAGCAGCCAAATATTTATGTAAGCTCCATCGGTTGAAAAGGTACTTTAAGGAGACTGTTTTAACCACAGCTTTGCAAATGTTTAAGGTAACATCCTGTCTCTTTGAAACCATCCCACCTAGCCATATCATCATATTTATGATAAAAAGACAACAAACTCAAAATGATGCATTATTTCCTGCCATCCAAAGTTAGACTTGCATGCTTTTACCATAGTTAAATAGGAATAATAAATGATTACAGAGAAATCCTTCTGTGTAATACCTAGGGAGAAGTCACTAAAAATGTTAATAGTGGGAGTTGAGATAAGAAGAAAATACAATTTTTGTAGCAGAAATAAATAAGAAGGAATAATTTTAAATGATGTGATTAGGTCTTGTTTACAATATCCAGATACATTTAATGGCTGTATCTATTTTCTCATCCATCTCATTTACTGTAGAAGTGCCTTAGTGACTACTACGAAGTTTGATTCCAAAATCTGGTCTGGTTGTCTGAGTAAATAATGTGCCTGTCTAGCTAAGTGGACCTGGGGTCTGCTAAGCTCTGATCTCTCTCATTTGGTCATGGTCCTGTTGATCTCTGTATTAGGCTATGGTATACGAGAAATCAAATTTAAACTAGCTTAGACCGCAAAAGCCAGCTATACCCTGGCTGATAGACTAGCACAAGCCAGGTAATAAATATTCAGGCACTATTGCACTCAGGTGCTCAGCAATGTTGCAAAATTCCTTTGTTTTACTTTTATTCCCAGGAAGCTTCAGGTACCATATTACAGTGGACATGATGAGCAGCTGTAGATGCTCTGTTCTGCTGCGGAACCAGAGTGAACACACTTGCGGCAGAGCTCCCTCATTAAGCCCAATTGGGCCATCAACATGAAGCAAAGCCTCTTCCACAAGCCAGACCTAGTCCAACCTACCCGAAGTCACTGCCAGATTCACGAGAAAAAGCAAGGATTTCAGTTCACTGAATCTGAAGGTAGTTTGCTGCACGGCATTGTTATAGTGACAGCTGCAAACTACTATAGTTAGGAGGCGGAAGTATCTTTGGGGAATTGGTTTGCTTGAGGTTATACCCTGTATGGTGAAGACAACAAAGCAATTGAGAGCGTCAGCAGTTGCAATTTCAGCAAGAAAGATCTCTCTGGGTGCTATGTAGCCCTAGTTTGGTGGAATCCAGAGGAGAAGAGCATGAAACCTGTGTTCACTGTCAGCACCATCACCACTAATGATAGCTACGAGAACAGCTGACAAGTGTTTAGTAGGGGCTGGAGGAGGTACAAGGCTGGGCAGAGGTGCTAGGAAAGCTTACCACCTTGTTGGATCTCATTAGAAACAAGTCAGACTGTATTAGCTCAGCCTGGCCAGCTTTCTCCTTGGGCTTGCTAGTTGAGAAATGAGGTCTTCATCAGGGGGAAATTTCTCCCTGATTCTACCTTCCATCCTAACCTTTATGTCTAGCAAGACTTCATCATAGAGGTTCCCCAAGAGGCAGGCAGTGGGTGTGTTGTCCTGTGTTTGGTGAACTTCAGCAATCTTTCTCCCTGGTGCTTCTGGAGGGTTTAGGGAAAGTAGAACCTAGAACTCACTGGACCTATTAGGTATAATCAAAATCCATTTTTTCCCTGACTCTGTTGTTCTTATGCTCTGGTAGAGGCTGCTATTCAAGACCAGTAATAAGTTACAGGGCTGAGTACAAAATGAAGATCCAGGGACCATTCAAATATTATTCAAGATGACAACTACAAAACATCCAGCCAAGTGTGGGTCATTGTGCATGTGGGGCCCACTGTAACTGCACCAGTGTCATGACTAGGAAGCTGGCCCAGCTATCATCAAAGTAGAGCTTAGATCACCAGTTCCTTCACATGTGTTAAGGGATTCATCAGCAAAGAGCACTGGGTAGATTCTACCCATCTACTGTGGAGTAGAATCTAGTAGATGACCTCAAGACTTTTCACTCAATAAACAGTACAAACTTTTCCAGACTTCCGCAGCAGGCAGGGGGCCTAATCCAGTAAAGGCCAACCCCAGCGAGAAACAGCTGCCACCTGCTGCCCATACAGTTCCAGGTGGCAAATGGTTACAATAGGCATAGCAGTGACTGGAAAGCAGCACCCACCAGCTAGGCTTTTCCTCACTCAGAAAATATTTCTGGGAGCCCCTAAAGTCTGTGAATGCAGTCCAAACATGGCTTTTCATCTGAGTGATCACAGATGTAGTGTAGGGATGGAACAAGAGGCTAGAATAGGCTTTTCTCCTACTACAAGGGGTTGTGCCCAGGGCTCAGGATATTTTTGCAGATTTCACCAAGATGAGAAAACCATCCTGAAGTCTCAGATGTTCCAGGGGATCCCAGCCATACTTCCACTGCTCAACACTGCTGACATTTGGCAAACAGGCTTTTCTTTGAAGTCCTGGCAGGACTAGTGCAAACACTTCTGCAGGGGAACATGGGGCCATAGAGGGAGGAAGGATAGAGAAGGATCCCGGCCTTCCTTCCCCAAAGCTGAGAAGCTGGCTCTTCTAAAACAGTAGAGTCTCTGCTACTAATGCAAAGCAATAAACACTGATCTACTCTATGTCATTTTGGAAAAATTCAGGGCAGTGCTGTAGGTCAAGGAGAAAGTGCCCAATTTGTGTGTTCCTAGTTTGGCTTGAAGGAAACAAGTATGACATGATGTGGTTAAGACAGGGCATATTTTACATCAGTAGTCCTCAAAGTGTGATTCCCCAGATGGACAGTATCAGTGTGCTGCAACCTATTAGCAATGCAGATTCTAGAACATACTCCTCCTACCTAACTGTAACACTGTAACCATCAAGCTACCTTTCCCCATCCTCACTCTCTCCTACTCTTCCCTGCATCCGAGAACCATTGTCCTACTCTCAATTGTCTGGCTTATCTCATTTAACACAGTGTCCTCCAGGTTCATCCATGTTATTATAAATGACATGATTTCATTTTAGGGTGACTATGGTTAACAATAAAATCACATTATAAAAGGCAAGAAGAGAACATTTTGCATGTTCTTGCCACAAAGAAAAGATAACTAATGTTTAAGGGGATAAACATGGTAATTGCCCTGATTTGATCATTATGCAATGCAACATCACGTTGTACCCCATAAATATGTACGATTGTTGTACATCAATAGAAAATACAGATTCTAGACCTCACTCAGGTCAGTTGTCCCAGAAACCCTGCAGGTGTAATCAGTAATCTGTGTTTTGACAAGCCCTCTGGGAGATTCTCACACCATTAGTCTGAAACACACCCCAATAGTGTTTATGTGTTATAGAATGGTGATTTGCACAACCAAAATTCACTTTGTTGTATTTCAGGGGTCTAGAAGTCTAAATGAAGGTGCTGTCAGGGTTAGTTTCTAGCGGGCCCTTTTCCCTAGCCTGTAGATGGCCACCTTCCCACCATCTTCCCACAGTGCCCTTTCTCTGAGTGCCAGCACTCTGGTGTCTTTTCCTCTTCCAACATGGACACCAATCATGTTGGGTTAGGGCCTCACCCTTGTTGCCCATATTACCTGAATTTTCATCTTAACTATCCTGTCTCTAAATTCAGTCACACTGACTCTTAAGACTTCAACATACAAGTGTTGAAGGGGCATAAGTTAGTCTGCAGGGGAGGGAAAGAAGATGAAAATGAGAATTGAGCTGTGCTGTTTCTGTACCAACTCCCCACAAGTAAGGTAGTCATTATGTACTGTGAAATGGACCAATAAAGAAAGAGTCCACTTGAGGCTTATACATCACACCTCAAATATAAGTGAGTCTATAACAATCTGAGATCACGTCATCTGCCTTCAACATTATGCCTTTTAAAAATGAGAATAATGAATTTCATCAAATGGAGCTGTGGTAACAAGATGGAGTGATGGCTAGGCAAAGGCTTCAAGCTGATGGTTCTCTACAAGCCATCCATGTGCTTGTTTTGAGGCTTGCAGGTCTCGCCCAGGATAGATCCTCAAAGCCAATTTAGTCATTTAAAATCAACAGTGTCTTATGAACTTAAGTTAATATTCTTGTCAAGAGATCACAGAATTTACTTTCCAACATAGAAGCTTACTTTAAAAAAAAAAAAAAAAGAGTCGCGGCCCGGGCATAGCGTGGCCCAGACCCTCTCCCATCCCCTTCGGAAGCCCCCCACCA
>NDGN011557365.1:0-18035 GCA_002564285.1 Tympanoctomys barrerae | reverse complement strand
CCATTTCTTCTGTGTCTTCTATTATGTGAGAGTAAAGATTCTCAAAGTAGCTATTGATGATCTCCTAAGATTCCACTGAGTCTGTGGTAATTTCTACCTTTGTGTTCCTTCTTGTATTTGAATTTTTTCCTTCCTCTTTTTGATGAGGTTAGCTAGGGGCTTATTAATTTCATTTACTCTTTCAAAGAATCAGCTTTTGATTCATTAATTCTTTGTATTGTTTTCTTTGTCTTGATTGAATTAATTTCTGCTCTAATCTTTATAATTTCTTCTTTTGTCTTTGGATTTGGTTTGCTGTTCCTTTTCTAGATGGTTGTAGTGTAGCATTAGGGTCTTTGTTCCTTTTGTTTTCCTGATGAGTGAGTTCACAGCTATAAATTTTCCTCTAAGAACTACTTTCATTGTATCCCTTAAATTTCAATAAGTTTTGCTTGAACTTTCATTGAATTGTAGATAGTGTTCAATTTCTTGTTTAATTCATCTGTAACCCATTGGTTGTTGAGGAGGGTGTTGTTTAATTCCCATGCATTTATGGGATTTTTCTTGTTTCTGTTGTCATTTATTTCCAGTTTCATTGCACTGTGGTCACATAACATGCATGGAATAATTTCTGTTTTCTTGCATATACTTAAGAATTACCTATGGACTAGTATTTGGTCTATTTTAGAAAATGTTCCAGATGTAGCTGAACAAAATGTGTATTCAGCTGTGGTTGGGTGAAACACTCTGTGTATATCCACTAAGTCCTTTTGTTCAAAGTTTTGGTTCAGTTCTGCGACTTCTTTGACCTATAAGGGTATGTTAAGGTCTTCTGTTAAGTTTTGGGTATTAGATATTAGATTTTTCATGTCCATTAAGATTTGTCTTATGTAGTTGGGTGCTCCTGTGTTGGGTGTGACGAGCATTACACAGCCTGTTCGAGTATACAATGAAATATAGGATTACAGTTAAAAATTAAAAGTGGTAAGTGCTGTTGTTCACATAGCTGCACTCTGCCCTCAGGGAATCGTGTGTATTTTCCAAGGGGAAAGCTTCCCAGAAGTTCATGCCACTCTATCTTCTAGCACACAGAAGCTATACACAGATTCTTTCCCTCCCATTCATTCCAATGTGAATGTTGTGTGTGGTGTGTGTGTGTGTGTGGGGGGGGATCTTAAGGCTTCTTATGTGCTAAATACAACTAATCCTTTCTACCCTATGATTTGTATTTCTATGAGTGAGTACCTAGTGGAGAAAGGCCAGCTAAACTTCAGGCCCTTTGGAAATCCAGGCATCCCAAAGCCTGTTTCCAAAAACAGTGAAACAGCAAAATTTTTGGTTCAAAATTCATACTGGAAACCTCTGTTATTCCCAGAGCCCCACTCTGCACAGAGCACCATATTGTGCACTCTGCTGGGGGAAAGCTTCCCAGAAGTTCATGCAACTCAAGCTCCATGCACAGAGAAATTGGCCACCTATTCTTTCTCATCCATTCATTCTTATGGGAATCATGGAATACATACATCTTAATGCTTCTAATGCTCTTAAGTATAGCAGATCACTTCTGCCCTATGATTTCTGTTTCTAAGAGTAAGTTCTTAATGGAGAAAGGGCAGATAAACTATAGGACCTTTGGGAAGCCTGACATTTCTCATCCTGTTCCTATATTCAGTGAAACACAGGTCTTAGGTTAAAAATTCACACTAGAAACCACAGGCATTCATAGAGCTCCACTCTGACCACTGTGGCAATTTGTGCACTTTTCTAGGGGAATGCTTCCCAGAAGTTCATGTCACTCTGGGTCCTAGCACAGAGAAAGTGGACAAGTATTCTTTCTGTCCCATTCATTACTATGGGAACCAGGATATAAATATATCTAAATGCCTCCAGTGCTCTAAGTACAACTGATCTTTCCTCCACTGTTGTTTCTTTTTCTAAGCGTGAGTTCTTTATGGAGAAAGGCCAGGTAGGCTTCAGGACCTTTGGGAAGCCAGGCATTCCAAAGCCTTTTCCCATACACAGTGAAATACATGTCTCGGGTTAAAAATTAACACTAAAAAGTGCAGTCATTCACAGAGCCCCATCTGCCCAGAGAGGAATCTTGTTCACTTTCCCAGGCGAATTCTTCCTAGGTCATTCCTATGAGATCCAGGGGGCAAATACATCTTAATGCCACCAGTGCTCGTCGTACAGCTGATCCTTTCTGCCCTATGTCTTCTGTTTCTAAGAGTGAATTCTTAGTGGAGAATGGCTGGCTAAGCTCCATGCTTTTGGGGAAGCTGGGAATTCATAAGCCTGTTCCCATATGCAAGGAAATACATGACTTTGGGGAAAATTCACACTAGAGACCACAGTTATTCACAGAGCCCCACCCTGCTTGGAGTGGCAACTTGGACATCTTTAACTCTCCTTGGGGAAATGTTCCCAAATGTTCACTGTACACTAATTCTTTGCACACAGTAACTTGACAGGTATTTGTTTTTCACCCATTCATTCTTAAGGGAAGCAGGGTCTGCATGCATTTTGATGCCTCCAGTGCTCTAAGTACAGCTGATACTTTCTTCCCTATGAAGTCTATTTCTAAGAGTGAGTTCTTAGGCCAGCTAAGCTCCACATCCTTTGGGAAGCCAGGCATTTCAAATTCTGTTCTGTATACAGCAAAGCACTAGACTCTGGTTAAATTTTCTCACTGGAAAACTGCTGTTATCCATAGAACTCCACTCTTCCCAGATAAGCATTTTGTGCACTCCCCTATGGGAAAGCTTCCCAGAAGTTCATGCCACTCTATCTCCATGCACAGAGAGACTACACAGATTGTCTCCCATTCTTTCCTATGAGAGCAATGTGGTAAATCCATCTTAATGCCTCCAATGCTCTAAGGATAGCTGGTCTTTTATGTGCTGTGATTCCAGATTCAAAGAGTGAATTCTCATTGGAGAAAGGCAAGCTAAGCTCCAGGCTCTTTGGGAAGCCAAGCATTCCAAGGCCTGTGCCTATAGAGAGTGAATTGCAGGATTCTGGTTAAAAATTCCCAATGGAATCCGTAGTTATTCACAGAGCCCCACTCTTCCTGAGTGACATCTTGTGCACTGTCCTGGGGGAAAGCATTCCAGAAGTTCATGCCACTCTAGTTCCTTGCACAGAGAAACATGACATGGATTCTTTCTTTCCCATTCTTTCCTAGAGAACCAGATCATAAATACATCTTAATGCCTCTAATTCTCTTAAGTAGAGCTAATCCTCTCTACTCTTTGATTTCTGCTTCTAACAGTGATTTAATGGAGAAAGGTCAGCTAAGCTCCAGGATCCTTGGGAAGCATGACATTGAAAATCCTGTTCTTGTATACAATGAAAGAGAGGGCTACAGATAAAAATAGACACTGGAAACTGCAGTTATTACAGAACTCCACACTTCCCAGAGCTGTGTCTTTTGTGCTGTGCTAGGGGAAAGCTTCCCAGAAGGTCTTGCTACTCTATCTCCTAGCACAGCAAAATTGGATATGGCTTTTTTCTCTCCCATTCGTTCCTATGAGAACCAGGGTGTAAGTACATCTTAATTTCTTCAATGCTGTAAGTACAGCTGATTCTTTCTGCCCTATGATTTCATTTTCTAAGAGTGAGTTCTTAATGGAGAAAAGCTGGTTAAGTTTCAGGACCTATGGGAAACCAAGCATACCAAATCCATATACAGTGAACCACAGGACTGTGATTGAAAAAGTGGCATTTAAAACTGCAGTTATTTACAGAGCCCCACTCTGCCCAGAGAGGCATCTTGTGCATTGTCCTAGGCAAAAAGCTTTGCAGACGCTCATGGGCCTCTAGCTCCTTAGCCAGAGAAATTGGACATGGATCCTTAATCTTCTCTTTTCTATGGGAACCATGTTTTAAATACATCTTCATGCCTCTAGTGCTCTAATTATAGATGATCCTTTCTACCCTATGATTTTGTTTTTAACAGTGAGTTAATTAAAAATGCCAACTAAGCTCCTGGACCCTTGGGGAAATATGACTTTCAAATCCTGTACACATGTACAGCAAAACAGAGGACTCTGATTAAAAATTCACACTGGAAAAAACAGCTATTGAAAGAGCCCAAAGAGAGTCCCAAAAAAATTTCAGGGTGCCCTCATTGTCTAGAATCTCAAAAGGGCATGAGAAGACAAATGCTTCTGGAAGCTGCCAAGTGCTGTGGAGAAGGGGACATGGGAATGAGCCCTACTGGGCATGGGGAATATGTGTCCTGCCCCATCTACTTTCCTGGATCAGCCAGAAGCTAAGCAGCAAGGACATGGAGGCTGCATTACGTAGTGAGTCCCCGAGCACCCAGAGCAGGCCTGGGGTTCTGTGAGGCAAGGAAGGCTGCTTAGTTCAGGGGTGTCAAGGAAGGAAGAAGCCACTGAAGTTTTAATCTCACTGCCCCTCCTCTCTGTGTCCAGTGGCACCACTAGGTCTTCTCTCCCTGGGTCCTTTGATGCTGGGAAGACTCAAGGCTTTGGGTCAGACTGACAGAATCACAGCCCTGCACCTCACTAGTCAGTTTGCTAACTTCCTTGTGCTTCACTTTCCTTACCTGAATGATGGGAGCAAAAGTGCCTAATTTAGAAGCAGGAAGTGCTTCAAGGTCACTTTGGCAAAGTGACCCAGGGAAGGAGTGGCAGGCTTGGTAAGACTGGAGTTTGATTGGCCTCAGGCATCTTCTGCCAGCTCAGCATTCTTCTGGATAGCCAAGAGAAAAGTGTAGGCAGATCTGGAGATACAGTAGATGGGTTTGCTTAACACCTGTTCTATGCTGAACACTTCCTACTGTCCTGTCCCCAAGGCCTCTAGTGCTTCTGCGGTCCTTGCCATCTGCATGTCCCTTCCCTGTCCCACTGGTGGAGTGCAAATACTCTTTTTCCATACTTGATAATGGTCTCCAGCATGTCACTTCTGCTTTTATACAATCCTTGAAACCATTAAGCAGGGCTGGACATAGGTGAGGGCCTATTGTATGCCACAGTGACCCCTGTGCATTTGAGGTGGTCTCTGTAGGATCATACAGCAAGATAACCCTAGCATTTGTGTGGGCCAGGGTGAGCCCCATACATTTGTATTCTTCCTGAGAGGCACCTGGCGAGCTGGGGGGTGGAGTGGGAACTGTTTTCTGAGGAAGGCAAAGTTGCTGATTTTGATATTCTTGGTGAGGAGGAAGAGGAGCCCCCTGAGAAGTATGACTACCAGGGCTCTGAAATCTGTGCTTTTTCCATCGTTGTGGGGCATGGGATACATTTGAAAAATAGACCAATAAACATGGGTGCAAGGAATGTGGCAATCACAACGTCACATTTTTGATACCAAGAAAGACAGGAATTGAGGCCCAAACAGACCCAGAGAAATTCTTCATCATCTGCCCTCCCCTGCCCCAGCATCCTGAATCTAGGAGCTCTGGGACCCCACCCTGGAAGCTATCTGGGCCTTCAGAAGCGGGAGGGTAGATTGCTATCGCTGGTGGGACCCCAGTGGCTGGGAAAAGGATCCTTTGAGCTGATGTTGAGCCTCTGCCAGGGTCTCCCCAGAGCCAGGGATGAAAGAGCCTGAAGCCTGTGTACATTCTGCCCGCTGTAATGGTCTAATTCCTACCTCCTGCCTCTACTCCCTCTGGAAACCAGTCAGGCTTCCAAAAGTGAGGGCTGGCTGCTGGGCTAGGGAATCTGCTCCCACAGTGAAGCTTGGAAACACATCAGGGACCTAAAAGAGACTTGCTGAAGCTGTTCTTTGGAAGCTCAGCCTGAGTGTCCAGAGCCTGGGCAGCATCTCATTGAGTGACAGCTGTACTATGACCTCCCCAAAGAGAAGCATCATTGCCTGAGCCATAAATCAACCCCTTTAATTATCATCAGGGGCATACTTGGCAAGAGGATTTGCTGACTTTACTGTGAATGAGCTGAGAGGTCAGTGAATAAAGCTGGTGAAAAGAGTGTCCTGCCCTGGGGTCTGGATGTGGGTGCTTGAGGGTCTGAGTCACCCTATTCGAGGTTTCTGTGATGCCAGGAGGTCATGACAGATAGTGTTTCAATACAGGAGACTCTAACAACAATAGGGCTTGAGCCTCAGAATGCTCCAACCTGGGAAGAAGTAGAAATCCAGCCTGAAAGATCAAAGTGGTCACATTCAAAATTTACTGATTTATTTATTGATTTGCTGATACAATCTATGAATGATTTATTCATTCATAGATTCATTTTTGTTCATCTGCTGAAGTGGTATGCTATGAAAATTTGCTTGGCTAATATCCCAATGTTTATATCTCGGCTCAAATGACACTTCTTCAGAGAGGTGGCCCTGCCCACTCTTCCTAAGGTGGGCCTGTCCCTCCTCTGTAACCTAATGCAGTCACATCTCTGGGTTTTGTTGCTGTCCCAGTGCTTCCCATGACTAAGTTCTTTCATGTGTCAGTCATCTGTAGATTTGTCGTCTGCTGAGAATGCAACAGAAGGCTGGAGACAGTCCCTTTATTTCAGAATCCATTCACATTATTTCAGCACAGCCAACCTGTGCGGACTGGTTCAGAATTCCCAGGCTCTTCTTCTGCCTGTACACTGTCATGTCCCCAAGAGATTGGCACTGTGTCTGTTGCATGAAAGACCCACATCCATCCAATATTTATAAAGAGCCTCAGCAGAAAAGTAGGCTAAGAAGCTTTGTCAGACCCTCGGAGATCCCCAAAAGAGATTGCTGATTGCATAGAGTAACAAATCATGTACAAAAATGAGCTGGGCCTACTGACAGAGTGTTGGGGGTTTAGGTGGGTTACACCAACCTCAGCAAGCGAGGTGCATGTGTGTGGCAGCTTCATGGTAGTGGAGTCAGAGAGATGCAGCAGGCTATCTGTCATGGAGGGGTAGTGTTCCTCAGGCAGGAGGCACCATCTGCACAATGCTTGGAGATGGGAAGGAGTGGGATGGATGGTCAGTAGGTAACAAGTGTGGGCAACACAGTGGGAGATAGGATAGGACAGTGACAGGGATTTGGGATTTTAATACCTGAGCATCTCCCAGCCACTAAAGGATTCAGACAAACCTGGGACTGGGTTTGCTTTCCATCACAAGGGAGGAGGCTACTGCAGTGGCCAATGTGGAGCTATGGGAAGGGAGGGAAGCAGGAAGTGATGTAAAGTGGATCAGAAGTGATGTACAAAGAGATGTCTTAGATACTTTATAATACCCAAACCCAAAATGAAGGAAAGAAATGTTTATTTATCTCACAGTTATTGGAAGTTTCAGTCCATACTTCGCTAGCTCCAAGGCAGAGAGCAGCAGTTCATAGTAGCAGAAAATAGCAAAACTGCAAGAGCAAAAGGGAAGAGTAGTGGCAACACTGGCAAGTCTGTCTCCCTTATTTTGCAATAAGGCTATCTGCCCCAGACTGGGTGTAGCACTCACACCCATAATCCCAGCACTGGATCACGAATTAATTACAAAACTCTAGAAGTCTGCTCCATGACTGCATGAGGCATTTGGTGGGCACCTAGACACAAGCCATAATGGTGGTGAAGGTTTCTAACATCAGAAAGGAAGGAGCGAAAGAAGCGGGAGGGGAAGAGAACCAGCATCTGTGAAAGACTTCCCTAACACCTCACTGGAGCTATGGCAGCAAAACCAGATAACTTGGCACATTTGCCTGGCAGTGATACCGTGATCGTTAATGTTGCCATCAACTTGACCAGCTTGGCTTGAGAAATGCCCAGGAGATTACTAGATTACTAGGGCACACTCGGTGTTACTGGCTGGGTTATGCTGGCTGCACACTAGGGGCTCTACCCAGTCCCCGCCTCCTTCCTCTCTGGCTCCTTCCTCCCCTTTGTGCCTCCTGGCCACCATGCACTGAGCTTTCCTCTTCTATACCTTGCTGTTTTCTCCTTTCTGCCTTGGAGTCAGTGGGCCATGACCCAAAATGTCTGACATCAGGAGCTGAAATAAGCTTCCCCTGCTTGAAGTTGCCAAGGTCCAGTATTTGTCCGAGTGGCCTTTGTAAATACCACTGCCCATGGTGTCTCTTGATTAATAGTATCAACAGAGAGACAAAAAATTGCTGAAGATGGTGCTTAGAATAATTGAAACAACATACCAGTTCATTAATAGGGGACTAGCTAAGTAANATCAAGTCTCCTCCTTAACAGACCACTAGATAACCAGTTGAAAGAATGAAGAACTTCTTTGCAGATTAATTTAAAAACTGCTCCAAGTCATTAAGTGAAAAAAAAAAGCATGGCATGCTGTGTGTTGGATGCAACCATTTATGTGGAAGTGGGGGGAAATACAAGAATAAAAATATACACATACATAACATAAATATTTCTCAGAACCATGTGTGTCCAAAGTCATCCCACTTAGCAGGTCACTGGGGAGAGTTTCCACATATGATCATGAAGCTTCACCGCATGGGTTTGTGTTGCTGCTGAAATCAGGCAATGTGCCTCAAGTCCTAAGAGCAGGAAACCAGGACCCACCCCAACTCATGTGCTGTCCTGTGCAGGCAACTGCCTAGAACTCTGCACTAGGAAAACCAGATGCTTAAAATGGGTTACCCATAGGAATGAATTGGAGAGAAAACGTCACTCTCCAGTTCCTCTGAACAATAAGCTGTAAATTCACCAATTTTACAGATGCTTTGTATTAGAGACTGAATCAGTTGTCACTCTTGGCCTTGCGATTGACTTCACTTACAAAACTGACATTTTAGCCAGAGTTCTGTTTTTCACAGAATGCAGTAATAGGCATTGAAGTTCCCTGCTTCCCAAAGGAGCTGGTCCTCAGCTGGAACTTCTGCACAAAGAAGTCACTCTTAGAAAACATGCATCTCCAGTTCCTATGCACAACTACTTAGAAAGTCACCAACTTCACAGATGCTAGCTTTTAGTACAATGAATGAGTTGCCACTCTTGGTATATTGAGGCTTTGCCAATTATTTTGGTCACCAAAGTGATGTTTTAGGCAGAGTTTTGTTTCACTGTATGCAGGAACAGGCATTTGAGTGCTCTGCTTCAGAAAAAGCTGGATCTTCACTGGCTCTTCTCCGTTAAGAACTCACTGTAGGAAACACAAATCATGGAGCTGAATCAATCATCTGTACAAGGAAAACTTGATACTTACAATGAGTTACCAGCTGAGTTTATAGGAAAGAATTGGGATAGAAAACATCCTTCTCAAGTTCCTCTGCATAACGAGCTGTAAAGTCACCAACCACATGGATGCATTCTCTTAGGAGACAATGAGTTGCCACCCTTGGCATAGTGGGGATTTTTGAATTACTTTTTTTTTTTTTATTAAACTGACGTTTTAGCACACTTCTGTCTTACACTGTATGCTGGAATAGGCATAGGAGTACCCTGCTTCCCAAAGAAGTTGGAGCTTAGTTGGCTCCTCTACCTTAAGAACTCACTCTTAGAAACACAAATCATGAAGCAGAAACAATCAGCTCTACTAGGTTACTTTGATGCTAAGAACGTGTTATCAGCTCGGTTCCAATATGAATGAATGGGAGAGAAAATACCCATCTCCAGTTTCTCTGCACAATGAGTTGAAAAGTCACCAACTTCACAGATGCTTTTTCTTAGGTGACAGAATGAGATGCCACTCTTGCAATAGTTAGAGTTTGTGAATTACTTCGGTTACCAATGTGACATTTTAGCCAGAGTTCAGTGTTTTGCTACATGTGAGAACAGGCAATGAAGTGTCCTGCTTCCAAAAGAAGTTGCATCTTGGTTGCTATTTCTCCTTAATGAACTCACCCTTAGAAACACAAATCTTGGAAGAGAAACAACCACCTGTACTAGGAATCCAGGATGCTTAGAACATGTTATCAGCTCAGTTCCCAAAGGAATGAATGGGAGAGAAAACAACCTTTACCAGTTCCTCTGTAAAATGAGTAGGAAAGTCATCAACTTCATGGATGCTTTCTTTTAGGAGACTGAATGAATTGCCACCCTTGGCATAGTAAGACTTTGCAAATTACTTCGGTTACCAAAGTGATATTTTAGGCAGAGCTCTGTTTCTCCCTGTATGCGGGAACAGGAATACAAGTGCCCTGCTTCCAAAAGAAGCTGTAGCTTAGCTGGCTCTTCTCTGTAAAGGACTCACTCTGAGAAACATAAATCATAGAGCAGCAAATATCAGCTCTTTTTGGAAACCTGGATGCTTAGAATGTTTTACCAGCACAGTTGCTATAGGAATAAATGGGAAGGAAAACATACTTCTCCACTTCCTCTGCAAAATGAGTGGCAAAGTCACCAACTTCATGGATGGTTTCTTTTAGGAGACTGAATGAGTTGCCACTCTTGGCATACTGGGGCTTTTCAAGTTATTTCAATAACCAAAATGACATTTTAGGCAAAGTTCTGTGTTTCACTGTATACGGGAACATGCATTAGAGTGCCCTGCTTCCCAAAGAAGCTGGAGGCTAGCTGGCTCTTCTCCATTAAGAATACAGTCTTAGAAACACAAATCATGGAGCAGAATCAATCATCTCTACTAAGAAATCTGGACTCTTAGACATGTTACCAGGTGGGTTCCCATTTAAATGAATAGGAGAGAAAACATCCTTCTCCACTTCCTCTGAACAATAAGCTGGAAAGTCACCAACTTAACGCATTTTTTCTCTTAGGTGCCTGAATGAATTGCTATTCTTGTCATAGTGGAGCTTTGCGAATTACTTCAATTACTAAAGTGACATTTTAGCCAGAGATCTTTGTTTTGCTCTATGTGGATACAAGAATTGGAGTGTCCTGCTTCCCAAAGAAACTGGAGTTTAGCAGGCTTTCTTCATTAAGAGCTTACTGTTAGAAACACAAATCATGGAGCAGAAACAATCAGCTCTACTAGGGAAATGGGATGCTTAGAACATGTTACCAGCTCGATGCCCAAAGAAAAAAGTGGGAAAGAAAACATTCTTCTCCAGTTCCTCTGCACAGTGTGGTAGAAAGTCAGCAACTTCATGAAAGCTTTCTCTTAGGAGACTGAATTATTTCAGGCTCTTGGTATGGTGGGGCTCTGTGAATTAGTTCAGTTACCAAAGTGACATTTTAGCTAGAGGTCTGGGTTTCGCTGTATGTGTTAACAGGCATTTGAGTGCCCTGCTTCCCAAAAATGTGGAGTTTAGCTGGCTATTACCTGGATAGAACTCACTCTGAGAAACAAAAATCATGTAGCAGAAACAATCAGCTGTATTAGGAACACTGCATGCCTAGAATGGGTTACCAGCTTGGTTCCTATTGGAATGAATGGGAGAGAAAACATCCTTCTCCAGTTCCTCTGCACAATGAGCTGGAAAGTCACCAACTTCAGGGCTGCTTTCCTTAGGTGACTGAATGAGTTGCCACTCTTGGCATAGTAGGTCTTTGCCATTACTTTGGCTACCAATTTGATGCTTTAGCCAATGTTCTGTGTTTCACTGTATGCATGAAGAAGCATTGGAGTTCCCTGCTTTCCAAAGAAGCTCAAGCTTAGCTGGCTCTTCTGTGTTAAGGATTCAGTCTTAGAAACACAAATGATGGAGGGAAAATATCCTTTTCCAGTTCCTCTGTACAAAGAAATGGAAACTCTCCAACTGCACAGATGCTTTCTCTCAGGAGACTGAATGAGTTGCCACCATTTGCATATTGGGGCTTTGTGAATTACTTTGATTACCAAAATGATGCTATAGACAGAGTTCTATGATTCACTGTGTTTCAGGAAAAGACATTGGAGTGGACTGCTTCTCAAAGAACCTGGAGTTTAGTTAGTTATTATGACATTACACTCAGAAATACAAATCATGGTGCAGAACTCTAGTTAGGGAGCTACAGTCTTCAAATGATTTTCTGCCTCTGTTCCTGAAGGAATGAATGTGAGAGAAAACACCCTTTTCCAGTTTCGCTGCACAACGAACAGGAAAGTCACAAACTTCATGGATTCCTTTTCTTAAGAGACTGGATGAGTTGCCATTCTTTGCATAGTGGGGCTTTATGAATTACTTCTTGTACCAAAGTGACACTTTAGCCAGAGATCTGTGTTTTCCTCTATGCAGGAACTGGCATTGGAGTGCCCTGCTTCTCAAAGAAGCTGGAGCTTTGCTGGGTCTTCTCCATTAAGAACTCACTCATAGAAACAAAAATCATAGAGGAGAAACACGCACTTCTACTTAGGGAACGGGATTCTTCAAACATGATTCTGCCTCTATTCCATAGGAATGAACAAGAGAGAAAACATGCTTCTCTGCAGAAGGACCTAGAAAGTAAAAGTCCTCATGAACGTGGAATGTCACAAACTTCACGGATTGTTTTTCTTAGGAGACTGAATGATTTGCCACTTTTGCCATGGTGGGGCTTTGTGAATTACTTCAGTTACCAAAGTGATGTTTCCACCAGAGTTCTGTGTTTCACTGAATGTGGGAACATGCATTGGAGTATCCTGCTTCCCAAAGAAGATGGAGCATAGCTGGCTTTTTTCAGAGGAGAACTCATTTTTAGAAACACAAATCATGGAGCAAAAACAAGCAGCTCTATTAGGGAACTGGAGTCTTCAAATGTGTTTCTTCTTATGTTCTTATAGGAATCAATGGGAGAGAAAACACGCTTCTCCAGTTTCTCTTCAGAAGGAGCTGGAAAGTCACAAACTTCATGGATACTTTTTTTTAGGAGACTGAATGATTATCACTCTTAGCACAGTGGGTCTTTGTGAATTAGTTCGGTTACCAAAGTGACGTTTTACCCAGAGTTCTGTGTTTCTCTGTGTGGGAACAGGCATTGGAGTTCCCTGCTTCTCAAAGTGGTTTGTGATTAGCTGGCTCTTCACTGTCAAGAACTCAGTCTTAGAAACACAAACCATGGAGCAGAAACAAGCAGACTTGCTTACAGAACTAGAGTCTTTAACTCCTCCCCTTTCTCTGCACAAGGAACTGAAATGTCACAAACTTCATGGATTCTTTTCCTTAGGAGAGTGAATTAGTTGATACTCTTGGCATAGTGCGACTTTGGGAATTACTTCAGTTACCAAAGTAACGTTTTACCCAGACTTTTGTGATTTGCTGTATGCAGGAACAAGCATTGGAGTGCATGCTACCCAAAGAAGCTGGAGCTTAGCTGGCTCTTCTTTAAGACCTCACTCTTAGAAACACAAGTCATTGAACAGAAACATGCAACTCTAATTACGGAACTGGAGTCTTCAAACGTGTTTGTGCCTCTGGCTCTTCTCCATTAAGAAATCAGTCTTAGAAACTCAAATCATAGAACCAAAATAATCAGACCTACTAAAAAACATAGATGCTTGGAACATGTTTCCAGTTCAGATCCCATAGGAATGATTGGGAGTGAAAATATTCCTCTTCAGGTCCTCTGCACACCAAGGTAGAATTCATCAACTTCACAAATGCTTTCTCTTAAGAGACTGAAGGAGTTACTATATTTGGCACAGCTGGGCTTTGTGAATTACTTCAGTTACCAAATTGAAGTTTTAGCCATAGTTCAGTGTTTATCTGCAAGCCGAAACAGGCATTGGATTGCTCTGCTTCTGAAAGAAGCTGGAGCTCAGCTGGCTCTTCTCTGTTAAGAACTCACTCTTAGAAGCTCAAATCATTCAGCAGAAACAATCACCTCTGCGAACAAACCTCAGTTCTTAGGATATTATACCAGCTCATTTCCCATAGGAATGAATGGAAGGGAAAACATCCTTCATCTGTCCCTTTGCACTATGAGATGAAAAACCACTGCCTTCCAGGATGCTTTACTTTAGGAGACTGCATGAGTTGTCACTCTTGATAGAGTGATGCTTTGTGAATTACTTTGATTACCAAAGTGATGTTTTAGCCACAGTTCTGTGTTTCTCTGTATGCAGGTACTGGCATTGCAGTGCTCTGCCTCCAGAAACTGGAGTTTATTTTGGTCTTCCCCATGAAGAACTCGCTCTTAGAAGCACAATTCATGGATCAGAAATAATCAGCCCTGCTAGGAAACCTGTATGTTTAGAAATCATTACCAGATCGGTTCCTATAGGAATGAATGGGTGAGAAAACAACCTTCTCCAGTATCTCTGCCCAATGAGACAGAAAGTAATCAACTTCACAGATGCGTTATTTTTGGAAAGTGAATGAATTGCCACTGTTGACATGATGATGCTCTGAGAATTACTTTTGTTACCAAAGTGGGGTTTTAGTCAGAGTTCTGTGTTTCGCTGTATGCGGCAATTGGCTCTGTAGTTCCCCACTTCCTAAAGAAGCTGAAGCATAGCTGGCTCTTATCATTGAAAACTCACTATTAGAAACACAAATCATAGAGCAGAAACAGTAAGCTTTACCAGGAAACCTGGATGCTTAGAACATGTTTTCCTCTCCATTCCCATAGTAATGAATAGAAGGGAAAATATATTTATCCAGTTCTTCTCACAACAAGATGGAAAGTTTCCACCTTCATGGATGATTTCTCTTAGGGGACTGAATAAGGGGCATCCACTGGCATTTTTGTGGGGATTTCCAAATAACTTCTGATAATAAAGTGATATTTTAGTCAGAGGTCTGTGTTTGGCTGTGTGCGGGAACAGGCATTGGAGTGTCCTGCTTCCCAAAGAAGATGGAGCTTAGCTCACACTTCTCAGGTAAGAACTCATTCCTTGAAACACAAATCACGGCGCAGAAACAATCAGCTTTCCTAGGACACCTAGATGCTGAGAACTTGTTACAAGCCCGGAACCTATAGGAAATAATGAGAGAGAAAATATCCTTCTCTCATTCCTCTTCACAACAACCTGGAAAGTAACCTAATTCAAGGATACTTTCTCTTAGGAGCTTGAATGTGTTATAGCTCTTGGCATATGTGCCTTGCGAAATACTTCAGTGGCCAGAGTGATGCTTTCACCAGAGTTCTGTTTTTCCCGGTATGAGTGAACAGGCATTTGAGTGCCCTGCTTTCCAAAGAAGCTGGAGTTTAGCTGGCTGTTCTCCGTTAAGAACACACTCTTAGCAATGCAAATCATGGAGCAGAAACAATCAGCTCCACGAGGAAATGTGGACATTTAAAACGTGATACCATCTCGGTTCCCATAGAAATGACTGGGAGAGAAATCATCTGTCTCCAGTTCCTCTGCAAAACGAACTGGAAAGTCAACAACTTAAGGGATGCTTTCTTTTAGGAGTCTTAATGAGCTGCCAATCTTGGTATAGTGCGGTTTTGCGATTTACTTTTGATTACCAAAATGACGTTTTTGGCAGAGTTCTGTGCTTCGGTGTATGCGGGAACAGGCATTGGAGTGCCCTACTTCCCAAAGAAGCTGGAGTTTAGCTGGCTCGTCAGTGTTAAGAACTCACTCTTACAAACACAAATCATGGAGCAGTAACAATCAGATCTAGTAGGAAACCTCAATGCTTAGAATTTGTTACTTGCTTGGTTCCCATAGGAATGAATGTGCGAAAAAATATCCCTGTGCCGTTCCTCTGCATAATGAGCTAGAAAGTCACCAACTTCACGGATGGTTTTTCTTTGAAGAATGAATGAAATGCCACTCTTGGCATAGTGGGGATTTCCGAATTACTTCTTTTATTTTTTTTTCAGTCCTCAAATATCTTTTATTGGAAGGCCATGCATAGCCTTCGTTTATTGTATTTCAAGTCACTGTACAGTTACTTTTGTGAAAACACTGCCTGCCTTGTCTAGCACGAAAAAACCATAAAAATTGTTTCAGGAATGTAGAGAAATATCCAACTTAAATAGGAAAAATGGGCACTATAATTACTGCTGCACTGAAGTCATTTCTGCATTTCTCATATTTCTTAAATAACTATATTGTCTGATAAGACACAATTTAAGGAACAATTATGAAAAACAGACATTTACATACACAACTAAAGTCTTATTGAGAATATCCTGTTGGCACTGGATAGCTAATCATAGTTGCAGCTGCAGAAGCAGTATATGCATATGCCTGTTGATTCATACGATTGTGCATATTTGCAACATTACTTTCATACTAGTAAGTAACATTACTTTCATACTGAGTGCTATCATAACCATTCTAGTAAGTCCCTGTTGGATTACCAGTCCTAAATCTGGTCTATATACCAGCACACACAAAATTACTTCCAAAGCTCCCATTGGTGTAATTTGCAGTGCTGTAAACTCCATTCTGAGATTTTGCCCCAAGTCTCTCTTAAACAGTCTAGAGTAACCTCTGTGATAGTTTCCCCTGTCTCTAAAGGTATTATATCCACCCCTTTTGCCTGCAGAGTATCTGTCTCAGTGATCATCATACCTCCTCTATCCTTGGAATGACCTGAACCTCTGTCTTTAACCAACTGAAGCAATTTGGGATTAATTACTTGATTAGCCTCACGAAGCACAGAGATAAGGTTGCTCACTTGCTTTTATTTTATTAGGTGTTAAGAAAGTGTATGCTGTGCCTGTTTTGGTACTGCAAGCAGTTCTTTCAATTCAATGAATATAATCCTCTGAGGGGTTAGGACAGTAATAATTGATGAAAAATTTCACATCTTCTACATCTAACCCTCTGGAGGCCACATCTCTAGCAATTGGATGCTTTCCATGTTTGAATTCATTTAGAACCCAGTCACATTCCTGTTGCCTCTTGTCACCATGGATACCCATGGCAGGCCACCCATCTCTCCTCATTTTTCTGGTAATCTCATCATATCTTCTTTCTGTTTCAACAAAAACAATGGTTTTATTATCCTCACTCATGATCTCTTCCATTAGACAAATACGACTTTCATCCTTCTCTACATCATGACACATCCACTATATGAAGAATGTTGTGGTTTGCACTTAGCTCCAGTGTACCAATGTTTATATGAATATAGTCTTTAAGGAAATCTTCAGCAAGCTGTCTCACTTCTTATGGCCAAGTTGCACTCCACATGAAGGTTTGCCTATCAGGTCTTATCTGATCCATAATCTTCCTTATTTGGGATTAAAAGCACATATCAATCATTCTATCTGCTTCATCAAGGACAAGGTTGGGTGTTCTTCTGAGTCTGTTTTTTCCACATTATAAAAAGTCAATCAGTCTCCCAGGTGTTGCAATAGAGATTCCCACACCTCTCTCCAAATCACATATCTGTGGTCCCTTGGGAGCATCACCATAGATGCAGGTGGACTTTAAGTGACAAGCTCTGCAGTATTCAGCAGATACTTGCAGCACCTGCTGGGCCAGTTCCTGAGTTGGTGCCAGCACCAAAAAATTAGACCCATCACCTCTCCCCAGGAATGGCTGATGATTGATGTAGACAATGGAAGGCAATAAGTAAGACAGTATCTTCCCAGATCCAGTCTGGACCAATCCAACCATATCCAATCCACTTAGGGAAATTGGCCATCCCTGAACTTGAATAGCAGTGGGTTCAGTAAAGTTCTGCCTTGCAATTACATGCGTGATATTTGCAGGGAAGTTTGCTTCATAGAAATTCAAAACTGGCTTTGGACAGTTGTGACTTCTAACTGTAATTTGCTTGCTTCTTCTATATGTCTCCACCTCTTGTGCTGTGCATTGAGCCAAATCTGGGTGTTCTTGATAAAAATTCTTCTCAAATTTGGGCAGTTCATCAAGATTCCACTTCTTCTTCACTAGTTTCTCCCCAGGTTTTCCAAATTTCTTTCCAAGAAGAGGACCTGCTCTACTCACTCCCAATCGAGGTGCCCCAAACTCTCAATCCCAGTCATGATCACGGTCACCCGAGTTACTCGATATGGCACCAATGGTTGTGGTTGGTGGGGAATGAAGTGAAGAGAATTGAGAGCAGTGAGTTACACAAAGTGGCCTTTGCATCAGCGAAGGCTTTCAGGGGTGGCTGTGGTGGAGGGACTGTGATGACAAGAGCCAGAGCTATGCAACCAGAGGCTGGCAGTAATGAATGAGGTGCGAATTACTTCTGATAATAAAGTGATGTGTTAGACAGAATTTTGAGTTTCACTGTGTGTGGGAACAGGCATCAGAGTGTCCTGCTTCACAAAGAAACTGGAGATTAACTGGCTCTTCTCCTTTAAGAACTCACTCTTAGAAGCACAAATCATGAAGCAGAAACAATCAGCTTTGTTAGAA
>NDGN011557361.1:0-19546 GCA_002564285.1 Tympanoctomys barrerae | reverse complement strand
TTCTTTCTTTCTTTCTTTCTTTCTTTCTTTCTTTCTTTCTTTTTTTTTTGTGGAACCGGGTATTGAACTCAGGCCCTTGCACTTGCCCGGGAAGTAAGTGCTTATTCCACTGAGCCATCTCCCTGGCCCCAGTTGAATCAATTTCAATGAAATTTCCCATAATGGAGACTGTATAGAAAAAGAGAATGGGATTTGAAATCAGAAGGCATGAGCTGAACTTCCAGCCTTTCTATTTCCTAGAAATGGGACTTGGTACAGTTTCTGACCAGTTCAATGATGCGTATCCCATCCCCCAGACTAGCTAATCCTATGACTAAAAGAGAACAACCTTGTAGGAAGTGCTATGCAAATGAAAAGTCCTTTCTAAAACAAGGAGTTGAGGATGGCAAACAGAATGACAAGAAGCCTGTCTTCATTTGTTTCTGGTAACAAGTTTTTGTTTTGTTTTGTTTTTTTTAAATGTATTTAGTACCGGGACTACAGGGTCTCACTATAAAGATTTTTTTGGGGGGGAACAGTCTACAGGGTGTTCAGGATTTCACTACTAGACTGGACTAGTAGTGATCCTCCTGTTTACAGTGTCTCAAGTGCTGGGATTACAGGTGCATGCCACCACTCCCAGTCTCAATTGCATCTCAGCTCACCCCAGGGGCGGGTCATGCACAGCAGGCCCAGGGATCAAAACTCCAGCCTCTGCACCTGCTTGCAGGTGCTTTAATCTGCTGAGCTATTTGGCTGGTCCTACTACACAGATTGGATTCATGGTGATTCTCCTGTTTTCAGCCTCCCAAGTGCTGGGATTACAGGTGCACCCCCCCCCCAGTGTCAGCCACATCTCAGCATGCTCTGGGGCTGGCATGGCCCATGGAGGATTGAATCCTCATCCTTGTATCTGCCTGAGCAGGTGTTTTAAACCAGTATCTGGCTAGCCCTGGTAACAGGTATTATTGTGATGAGTAGGATGGGAGTATGGGTGTTGACTCATATGTCCAAGAATCAAAATTATATGTATTAGCTCCTTCAGAACTCCATACAGTATTTACATAAAATACTTCTCATTCTGAAGTTTCCAAATTGAATTGGGGCAGTCATTGAGCTTTATTCATTCCATTCTTATCTCTAAAGTATTGACACAAATATCAATTTAACAAACTTAACTGAATTTAACCAGGTAAGGTAATAGCAATTTAGTCTAAGTCTTGAAGATAAAGACAAGGTGGTAAGATTCATTTTCCTTGTTTTCTTTCTGCTTTTCTCTCATTTATAAGAATAATTCCCATAGTTCACATTTTGAAAGAAATAATTACAGTAATCAGAATTTGACTATTTATGAGCTATAAATTGAGAGAAATCATTTAGTCCTATTGCCATCAGTATAACTGTAACTAATAAGTATCTTTAACCTACCAGTTATATAACACATCTCTAATGACATACATCCATACTCTACTGAGTAGTCAATTTTATAGACTACTCCTGATCAGAGTGAATTATGCATAGAAAGCCCTAAGAAAAAATGAATTAAAAGGATATCTTTGGCAGAAACAAAAACACAAATGAAAACAGGTCGTTTTGTTTTTCCTGAGCATTTTGTTCTTTCCAATCCTATAACAGCTCTGGGGGGTTGGAGGCCTTGCTTAAAATGCAGAGAAATGCTAGCTTTCCAGCCCAGCAAAGAGGCTCCCAACATCAAGGACCCAAGGCTCAGAGTGGGGTCTAGCTGCCATCTAGTTTTAGGAGGCGCAGAGGGGACTAAATCCCCATTTCAGGAAGGAATTGTATTTTCAACCTAAGGAGCTGTTTTCCATAGTATTCTATGACACTTATATGAAATACAAAATTCTTACTTTAAAACTCATTTTCAAGCCCTCCATTAGAAAAATTTTAGAGTATACATTTATGATTATGAAGAAATACATTATCTTATAGA
Organism: Tympanoctomys barrerae; assembly: GCA_002564285.1. Taxonomy (NCBI): domain Eukaryota; kingdom Metazoa; phylum Chordata; class Mammalia; order Rodentia; family Octodontidae; genus Tympanoctomys; species Tympanoctomys barrerae. The sequence goes on along the minus strand of NDGN011557361.1, from coordinate 17,616 downwards.
TAACTTATCTATGCATTTTTAATTTTGACTATATTTACGTTAAAAAAAATACCCAAACCTCTCATAGAGAGCAGAAGGAAAAGAAAGGAGATCATTACACCACGGAGGGGAGGAGTCTTCTGTAGCTGACGCCATAGGGCTCAAGGTACCTGAGCAGAGGCTGAGCATCCTTCAGCTGCTGAGAAGGTAACCTCAGACTCATTTTCTGTAAAGTGTGAGTCTGTGGTGATCTCTACAATAGATCCTGTCTCCTAATCTTTAGGATCCTAAGTGTCCCTGAATTTTAGCCTTAGTTTAATTTAACCTTTGTGTGGGTGTGAATGATCCACCTGAGTTTTCTCCAGCAACCTTCTTTGTTCCGCTGAAATACCGGTACGAGTAGTTGGCTTTCTCTAATGGAAAGATGATCCAATGCTCAAAAATGGGCAAAAGAGATAGCTGAGCCTCTTTCTACCTGGGTATTCAGGGCACTATCTAGCAGCTCCTCAAAGCATTATCAGATTCTCTGGAGGTGGTACCTTCAGATGGCTTCTTCTGACTGGGTTTATTTGGAACTCTGTAGAGGTGGAATTAGGTTGTAAAAAATAAAGATTAATGCACATAATTCTTATCCATAGCAATGCAAATGAATTTTATCTGATAACTGTGTACATGATTTCTGATTTGTCTAAAAGATTACTCCAAACATCACATTTTATTGTCTTATATTTTGCATTTATTAGCAAATCTATTTTAATGTTCCTGATTATCCAATCCTAAGATTCTTCAATGGCAATTCATTGCTTTCCCCTTTAAAAGAGAAATAAATAAGACATTTAACTTGAATTCAATTTAGGTAGGAGTCATAATTTTTATAATTTTGCAAATTATCCTTGAGAAGCAATTTAACTAATGAAAGTTGTATGTGTGTGTGTGTGTGTGTGTGTGTGTGTGGGCGCGCGCGCATGCCTGCCTGCATTCATGCATGTGTATGGCCAGAAAAAAAAAAAAAAAAAAAGAAATGAAATTACAACTTCCCTTGCTTGTTTGTTAACATTTATAACCACAAATAATTAGCGACCCCCACTGGGCCTTAGCTGTATGCACATTAAGTCAGTATATTGTGTCTAATTTAGAAAGTTCATCATAGCTTAGACAGATTGCTTTGCAACTTCACAGGGTTCAAGAGAGATCGCAGAAGCTAGCATTTAATGTAATTATAGAATAATGAGTACCATGTGTAAAAAAATTTCTGAGCACAAAGAAGTGAGAACAAAACCTGTCTTCAAACTACACAGAGGTTATGAAATGGCTAATTGGTTCAATTGTCATTTCCTCCCACTCAAGGTGTTCAGTTCTTGATTCATGAATTACAAAGTTCTTGAGCCTTTCCTTTGCCTGGATGAGAAAATTGTTTAGCAGAAGAATTATCAGCGGGGAAGCAATGGTAAAAGATACTGATAGAATAAAATTATCCAAACTCAGAAATATGACAGAAAAAATAATTGTAGCTCCAGTGAAATTTTGCTATGCATATCAAATAATGTATTTTTAATTCAGTACTAATCTTTCATGGATTTCTTCAGGCTTTAATCTCTTTTTTATGCCACATGCTTTGAAATAAATGAATATAAGACAATTAGTATTTATACTGTATTTTGAAATATGACATGGTCTCCTCAGCTGAGCTAACAACAAGCTGGTGAGAGGGTCATAGTATCAACAGAGAATGGCAAGGTTGAATACTTCTTAATTTAATGTAATGTCCATTTCTCCTTAAAATGTACTAGCACCCTGTATGTCCCATATGACCCTTTTCATGCCTTCCTGCATTATCTGAGGGTATTCATGAATTACAAATTAACCTCCCACCTCACTACTCACTTTCACCTCATAAATTTTTGATTCTCATACTATTTATTTAAAAGTTAACTTATGGAACACCCATCTCTGACAAGACAGAACAAAAAAAGGGGGATATAAATAAAGGACCACTTTGTAGTGAGAAAAACATATACATAAGTATATATAAGATAAAATAGATATACAGCTACTTTCTCTTAGTTCAATGAGAAGAAAAGTTTGCATTAATATTGTTTTTTCTGTGTATTTTTATTTCTATTCATTTTAATGAAAAAAAAATCTAAAATAGCAATGAAACAGTTTCAAAACAGGTTAGTAGGACCTGTTACAATAATTAATACATTGCATATTGTTGTCTTCATAGTAGGTATTCAGAGGACAAGATGCAGACATGATACTTTGTCTAAACAATATTAGTGCAGACTTTTCTTCACAAGGAAATAAAAGAAAGTAGCTGTGTATCTATCCTATGTTATATATATATTTCTTTTTCAACAACAAAATATTCCTTTATTTGTATCCCTCTTTTTTATTTTGTTTCATCAGAGATGGGTGTTCCATTGCTGTTAGAGAAGCTGTATTTGGAAGAGTCTTTAAAGGTTCTTTGCATACTTGTTGCCAATCCAAAGATTGCAGGTACTTGAATTCAGCCAAATAATCCAATATGTCTAATAGGCCATAATACTAGTAAGTTATCAGCACAACTGAGAGTTGTCTGAAGTTGTTGACACAGATGTGTAAATATCGTATTGTCTCCCTAGTGTAAAAACTCAACAGAAGAAGTAAAAATTGAGAGGCATAGCACAGTTAAAAAGACTAGAATTCTTTTTCCTGGTGCTGGAATTGCTGTCTGTAAGTAAGAATGGTCAAGTTTGATCTTGTCAGGGCTGGGGATACAGCTCAGCAGCATAAGCACCTGCCTGGCAAGTGTAAGGTCCTGAGTTCAATACCCAGAACAGCCAAAGAAAAAAATTTCAGCTTGTCTCTAGAATCAATCATCTTTACAACAGCGTTATGTTCATCAGTTACTTCCTTAAAGATATCCTGTTTCTTATGGTATTTCCCTCCAAGTATTCTGGTTATAATCTTTACAGTGATTTCAGGCTGTAGCCAATAGTCTGTTCAAGAAGTTCTTACCTTTTCCTTGTTAATCTCCATGACTTCGTTGAGTGCAGGCTTTCTTTTCTTTAAACTGAGCTCATCTCCGTGAAGCTGCTTTGCATCTCACTGACACTGTCCTCCCCAGCGTCTTCAGTGCGCTTGGCCCCAAACAACTTCAAGTGGAAGCTGTTGCTCCGGCTGAACCATATGTGCCTTTACACAGGTTAAATGTAACTTTCTCTTCTGCATCTTCTATGCTTAACTCTCTGAAGACAGCAGCAGCCTGCTGCTTCCTTTGCAGAGCTCTTTGTACTTGTTCTTCAATAAATATGGCTGCTGTTGCTTCTCTAGATCAAACTGCCAATGAATGGTCCCTGGGTCCCTGTCTGTGTACTGAATATACCAGCTCTCATGGGGCTTTCAAGCATGTTGCACAAGCCTCCTTTGCTCCACCACTTAGTGAAGACAGTGTTTCCCCCTGAACAGCATACATATTGGTGTGCTTTCAGCTGATGGGCTCTTCGCAGACAATATTGTCATACACACCCTTGATGCCAAAGTGTCTCCTGAGTGATTCTAGAGAGTCATTGTGGAATTCCTCTGGAAAATAATCCATAAGCTGCTGAGGAATTTCAGAAGACAGCAATAGTTGACTCTGAGATGCTGACAAACAATGACACTTAAAGACAGACATTTTCGTCTGTCATTATTTCCAATGCATATGGCAATACCAGAACAGCTTTTCGAGACCTTTGGATTTAATTGTATTGGTGATGGCCTTGGGGGTGAGGAAGTCTGACTTCTCCACTGAGACCACTGAGATGACCTTTCAGGAGAAGGGAAGCCTGCCAACTAGAAGTAGAAGCGCATTGAGCCACAAGATGCAGCCTCTAAAGCTTTTAGAACCACATGGTGAAGGGGTTGCTGCAATGCCTGGCTCATTGGGAAGCTAGGAGTCCTGGAACAAGCTCTTCTTCTAGCACAAAGTCCTGTCTGCCCAAATGTCCCATGCTGGGTACCATGGAGATTCTGCTCCCTTGCGTATCAGGTCCAGAGTCTTCAGGGTGGGGTCGCTCTTATGACCTGCCACAAGTCAGGGAAGCAAGACAGACTGGGTGCTGGCTGGGCAACACTCAGTAAGTCCCTGCATAGATGGCCTCTGCCACAAGCTTGCGTGGAGGGAGAAGGCCTGGCTGTCATGGTCAGTGTCCATGCCTTCCACCTCATTCTGAGAGTGGGGTCCTGAAACCCAGCCAGCAGTGCCTGACTGCTTGGGCTACCTGCAGCTTCTTGGCTGCCTGAAACCACTTCTGGATATTTGGTGTGGTTCAAGATAGCTTTCTGCTCCTTCAGATTGAGAAGCAGTCCAAGCTCTGGAAAGGATAAGCAGGAAGGTGTATGGAGGCCAAAAAGATTGTTCAACAATATTCTCTGTAATATGTATTCAAAATCACAGTCACGAGGCTCTATTGAGTTCTGCGACCTGGCTGGTGAAGTGCTGAGGTTCTGGAGAGGACTAATACTGTTTAGATAAAATATCATGCTTACATCTTGTCCTCTGACTAACTATTACAAAGACAACAATATGCATTGTGCTAATTATTGTAACTGTCCTACTAACCTATTTTAAAACTGTTTCATTGCTATTTTATCATTGAAAATGAATAAAAGATTAAAACATAAAAAATAACATTAAATAAAAGTCAACTTCTATGGAAATGCAAGCTCCATGAAACAGTTTTAAGGGTTTAAAGGTGACTTCTTGTGCAGTGGTTATGATGGCCTGTATAATTGTGTCATGCAAGACCCTAAATAAATGGACTTGTAGGATCAGTTTTTTTTTTTATTAAGACATATATTTTTTCCTTCACATCTTGTTTTGAAATTTTACCCATATGTGTTTACCCATATTCTACCTAAAGTACAAAACAGATAATATATCTTCTTCTTTTTGATTATTCAGAATTTACAGTGTTTAGTTATTCTCATAAACATCCATGATCATTAAACAATGATCATTGGGCAGACAAATAGGAATCTGCGAAGAATCCAGGCTATTATCAAACTGCCAATTCCTTACAGTGAATAACCTGCACAGCTATGTCTTTCAGTCTCACATTTGCTAAGCTTTGCAGTGAGGATCAAATTCTGAACAGAACAAAAATACAATGCTATGTCTTATGGCCAGCTCCTACTGACTCCTACATTCAGTACTTCAGTATTGCCTGCATCTTCTGCCTAGCAACGGTGCAGGACTGGCTCTTAGGAGCTCCTATGGAAACAAAAGAGGTAGACATCACTGGGGCAAAATATATTCCTACCCTAATGCAACTGAAAAATTATTTGTTCCAGGAAGCACCAATAACAGTGTAATTTCCAGTCAGAATTTCTACTTCTCTGAAAACTGGAAAGAAATACCAGGTGAAAAGATACCTATTCACATATGTATACAGACACACACACACACACACACACACACACACACACACACCATTACTCTCAGTGGCTAGGGCATCTCAGTGTGCAGGCTATAAGACTGCACCCAAAGCTCAGTTCCAGGCAGTGGCACCATCACCTATGGTTCGGACATTGTGAAGGCTAAGGAAGCTGAGTCTCTACTCATGAGCTTACTGCAAAGCCTCTTGCCCTGTACCCAGTCTTCTTGGGGGTGAAGCTCTTGCTTGTATTCTTTAAAGGAATAGAATTTGTATTCATTGCCTGTGTCTGCTGGCACTTTCTGTCATTCAGTCTCATTCTGAGACAACCACCCACTAGCACATCCCTGGAATTAAAAACATCAACATCATCTACCTCCCTGATGGGAAATTTTGTTGTCATTTGTTGCTTTGTCCTAAAAATAGGATATCAAAAATGAGGGGAGAGAAGATGAGAAAGGGAGTTTTTTAAATTAAAAAAAAAATTTTAGAAAGGGAGTTTGGACTGCTACAATTAGATTCCTGCTAATGGAGGTTTTACATATTCTGTCTTTTCCTTTTCTTTTCTGACATCGCTGCAAGATTGACTCCAGCAGTTGCAGAATATAATTATGGACCTTCCCTCAGTGATATAGGATATTGATTTGCCTTCCCCAAGTAGTAAATTCTTAGTGACAGGAATTACATCTTGTCAATTTCTTTTCTACGAAGCCCAACACATAGCTAGACACACAAAATAATTTTAGATATATGTTTTGATTTAAATCATTTTGATAAGATGATTTAGAACAAGGTTTTGAACTTGTTTCAGCTTTACTGTCTATGATACATAAAACATAAATAATTGTGAGTAGAATGTTTTAAGAAATTTACCCATATCATAAACATTTGGCTATATCAATTTATTAGGCTGATGGTATAGAGCAGGTGGTCAAAGAAAGATGGTTTTAGTCAGCATTATTAGTAATGTAAATTTAAATGCAAGGATTAGCCTTAAGAGATTATAATCAAGTGTAATGCTTGGGATTGATCTAAGAATGAAGATCCTCAGATTAGAATCTAAAACCTAGATCTACATCCTGGAGGAGAAAAAATCATTTTACATGTGTAAATTGTTTTAAACATGAACGGCTTCAGTTTGCTTGGTGTACTACATATGTCTCTTACCTTCAGTTCTTTTATCCTTAGAAAAACACATGGCAGTACAAAATAATTATGGAGCCTATTCTTTAGTTAGTAAGATGAAGTCCAGAGCTCTATACTTAATGATGGTCACTGTAATTCCAGCCTTGTCTGTTCAACAGCCTCAATTTCTCCTGTTCCACTTGTTCAATAAAAAGACTTCCTTACTAAGGACCTCCAAATAATTGTACAGTGAAAACAAGCCCCCCACCATTTACCTATATCTGCGAGTACTCCCCAACATTGACAGAACCCCACTGCTTGATGGGAAACGGCAGGATCAGTGATTCCTAACACTGTGGTGCTCTTCCCTAGACAGAATTGGAGGAGATTTGAAAAGAGCAAGATGTTCCTCTGGCTAAGCCAATTCTTCCCATCTGTCTACACTGGCTTCCACTGTTGGAATAAAGTCCCTCTCTCCCAGTTGTTCCAGTCTGTATGGCTTCCTTATTGTCAAATTTCATGGGCACTATGCCCCATACCCTGCCATTCAAATAATTCTATTTTTTATTGCTTGCTAAATAGAATTTAGAAATAATCTTGGAAGTGGTTACTGACCACAAATATAAATTGAAGACTTTTACACCTATAAAAGTGGTGCTTCTTGTCTGCTGGGTTCATCTTCTTGACCAGAGTAAATGTTTACTGATGGTGTCTTACTTTCATAGACACCTCCCATCCGTGCGCTGATGTAGTGCTTAGTATATATTGAGTGTGCAGAATAATACTTGGTGGTTAGATCTCTGGTGTATTTCACCAGGAAAACTTCACACATAAAAGGATCCCCCCCTTATGTTTAAATCTTCAGTCTGATTCACCAGTTTACTCTGGGGACTATGTATGTTTCACTCAGGACACATCTAGAAGCAATAAGGAGTGTTTTATGGTTTCTCAAATGTCCTGCTATCTTGTTCAACAGGCACAGTGGGGGTGCTCTGATGTCTTAACGTTTATCTGTTGTTGAAGTAGCACTGTAGATGCTCACTGATGTTAAATTGGCAATATTTCATAACTTGAGCTTTGTCTTAAATTTTTTGGGTTAGGTGATGCATGTATATAAATAAAAAAATTAAATGCACAAAGGGAAAAGCTACAGCAACAAAAATCTCCCTTATTTTGTTTCTTAAATTTCCAATTACATTCTACAAGGGCAATCTACTGCTCCCTGCTCTGCCTATTATTCTAGAAAGCAGTAGTTAATGAGGCTGTATTTTTTTTTTCTTGGTAGCAGGAGTCAAACTCAGAACCTCACACTTGCCAGGCAGGCGCTGTGCCACGGAGCTATATTCCCACCCCTAAAGCTGCATTATTAGCTGCTTCTTATTCTCAAATTTTAACACCAAACTCATATACACCACTCTAAGAACTATATAGTTTTCTATTGTAGTGAATGCTGCAATCTAGAGAGGATGTGCATTGTTTTAATTTGTTCAGGCTGTTGTAATAAAATATCCTAGAGTGGGTAAGTTATGAACAACAGAAATGAATTTCTCATAACTCTAAGGGCCTGGAGATCTAAAATCAAGGCACCAAAACTTTTGTGTCTAGTTTGGGGCTTGTTCAGTGCTTAGGGCAGAAATGTAGTTGATAGTTATCAGCATGGTCAGATTTGTCCCAGTATTGTAAGTGTTATTCAATACTCCATTCAATCCCATGGTATAATTTCTCTCTGGTAAAGCTACTTAGGTGTATTTAGTTTTTTGGCATCATTAATTGCTACTGTTAAGATCTTTTGTATATGTGTAATGTCAGACTCTTAGGACAAGTTCCTATGTGATTAAAGAATATTGTCTTTTTTTTTTTTTTTTTTTTTTTTTTGCGGAACTGGGGATTGAACTCAGGTCCTTGCGCTTGCCAGCCAAGTGCTTATTCTACTGAGCCATCTCCCCGGCCCTTAAAGAATATTGTCAGATGAAAATTTAAAAGATATTGATGAATTAGTTTGCTATTGTCTGTGCCCATTTATTTTCCCATTAGCAACAGATGGAGTTCCTTGTCATAAGAGTTGTCAATCTTTTTTATTCTTGCCAATCTCATGTGTTAAAACTTGTTTCTTTATGTATTTTTCTATTTTAATTTATCATAAATGAAGCTAGGTGCCATTTCAAATGTTTAGAGTAATATGCAATTCTTTTCCTGTATGAATTGTCAAGATACTATGGAAATTTTCTTACACAGCTTCCCTTTTGCCATTTCATGTAGAAATTTATATACTAAAGGAAGCCAAGATATTTGGGGATGAGGTGCAAATATTTTGTTTCTGTTTTTTTAAATTTTGTGGGATCTTTTCTTATGCAGAACTTTCAATGTTTAAATAAATTTAACTTAATTTTTATTTTTTTTTTTTTCAGAACCGGGGATTGAACTCAGGCCTTGCCCTGGCCAGGGAAGCGCTTATTCCACTAAGCCATCTCCCCGGCCCCTAAATTTAACTTCTTATGTAACTGAACTTGTTCACCTTTTCCTAGCTGCTATGTTTAATGTCCTACTGTGTAATATTTCCTTACTGAAAGATAACAAAAGCTACAAAAGAAAAAGATTGTTGTAGTTTTGTTTAGGAGTTTCATATCACCTGAGTTTTGAGATGAAATAATTTGCACATAATTTTAATCATTTACTTTCCAAATCTTTTAGGCTTGGATTCATTTTTGTCATTATTATTACCTTATATTGTTTCATTTTGATATTATTTTTGATATTTGCTTTTAGGATTATTATCATTTTAGTGTTAGGAGGAAGGTACGTAAGCATTCATAATTCTGTACTCCCTTTCATAGTAAAATAACTTGAAAGTAAGGTGTGTACTCACCATTTCTACTTGCCTGACTTTATATATAAAGTTTCTATTAAGTATTTTTTTCATACATAGAAAATAATATTTAATTGTTAGATGAGTTTCAAAGAGAAAAGTGAACATTATCAGTACTGTACATTGACAGCCAGGTGTTTGTGCTTTCAAGCCTTCTCTTCCCCACTCCACCTTTGGTGGCATCAGTCAATTCCTTACAATTCAAATCTCACTCTTGTATTTGAAAATGTTTCTCCACTTTTGTCATCCATACTATTAGCTTTACATGGCACACACTGAGGGTAGCTGTACAGACTTGAACCTCAGAAGGGGACCCTGTCATTGGGATTTGTTCGCCAGCTGCCCTTTGGTATTTGTAATAACCTTATTCTAGCCTATATGATTGTCTGTTTATTTTTTTATTTTTATTTATTTTTACCAGGAATCAAACTCGTGACCTCACACACTTGCCAGGCAGGTGCTGTGCCACTGAGCTATATCTCCGGCGTCTGTCCTGTATGTTTTGTGAGCGAAGGTGACGGGACAAAAGACCACTCTTGCAGGCATGATGTATCAGTTTATGTGCTTTCCTGCCTTGCACTGCCCTCTTGGGATAGATTCTGGGCACCTGCTGTCCAGTGGCTGCTGCTGCTCCTGGCAGGGACTTAGAAGGAGGACCAATGACTCCTACCAAGACCACTGTGTATTCTCATATTGTTCATTCTTATTTTCATTGTTTGTTATTAAGATGCCCCAAGCTCACCTCTTCTCTTCTCTATATATCTTTGTCCCTTACCTGATTTATTTTAGTGTTCATGATTATAATGCTATTTACATGCAATGATTCCAAAACAACCAGCAGCAACCTCTTCCCTGAACTCCATACTTAGATTCCAGTCTTCTTTTGATCACTTCCAATTGGGTTTATTCAGCATATATACATGATAAAACTGAGCACTTAATTCTTACCTAACCCCAAACCTCATTCTCCTCCAGTATTCCTATCTTGAAAATTACTAGGCACCTATCTGCACAGTAAGGTTTTGGGGAATAATTGTTTAATCTTCTCTCATCCCTTATATCTATCCTATCGCCAGCAAATCCTATCAGCTGCCTTCAACACATGTACACGATCTGACCTCTCACCTATTCACTGCTTCACTGCTACACCCAATACAGACTTAGGTGAAAACTGGAGAGGCTATTTAAGGACATTGTAGAGCATCAGCTCAGACCCCATCCTTGCCATTGACCCCCCACTTCAGTAGGCTTCACTTTCCTCCTAGTAAATTCCTCCTAGAGGAATAGGATAGGAATAAGTATGTTAATATATGTGAAACACTTAAAATGATTTTAGTTTTCTGTTATCATCACCATCTTCACTGCCATCACCATTGCTTAATAATTTTTTTCACTGATTCCACTCTCTTCCAGAAATTTCTTACTATTTGTACTTCATACAAAAGCCAAAAGGATTCCTTAAAACAATGTCACTAATTCCCCAATGGTTTATAAACACACTTGTAATGAAATGTAAAGTCATTATCATGGTGCACCCAGTACTGTTGGAATAAGCTCCATTTACTTCCCCTATATCATAGTCTAGTGTTCTTCCTTTAGTTCATGATGTTGGGCTAGTTTTCTTACATTTCCCAAACTCCACAAGAATGCAGCTACCCCAGATTCCTAGTGCTTGATGCTATTTGCATCTGAGTGGCTTTCTCTTGATGTGTGTATAGTTCATTCTATCAAGGAAGCTAGACATCTGCTTAAACGACATAGGCAAAATGACTTCCTGACCTTGTTACCTATACTAGCAGTTTCTATTACTTAGCACTGGTTTTTCCCTTTTCCTAACTTTTCTTCCTGACACTCACAACTTTATTATATTCACTGCTTCTGTTTTTATTGCCTATCTCATCCTCTAAAATATAAGATCTATGTAGTTAAAACTTCATTTTAATATCAGACTTCCCATGGCTACAATGGCACCTCACATACAATAGGAATTCAATAAATAAATAATTGTAAAATGAATGGATGAACCTTACTTCTTGGACTTCTTCAGTAATGTAAGTCACCTTCTCTAGGTATGATACAAGAGAAATAGAACTTCCAACTTTCTAGATGTCAGACGTGCTGAGTTCGTATCCTCTGAAGTCAAAGAATGAATTCCAAAGGATAAAGTGTGTCAAGAATAAGAAAGGTTTATTGGAGAATAGAAATAGATCTGGAGACAAGAGGGGTCCTGCAAGTGGGTTGCTACCAAGGCCTTTTGTCAAGTATAAATTATACAGCAAAGTTATGAGGTAGGTACAATCTGAGTTAAACTACAATCAATCTATAGAATGACAAGTATAGCCACTTAACTAATATTAATCCAATAGGGTAGTAAATCATGTAGCAAGGTTCAGGGAAAGAACAAAGGCATTTTGGGGAAGGGATGGGTCCAGATGAGAGCTCTTGTGACCCACCTGGGTGACTGATACCTAGCTAACTGTACTTTATTTATCCCAGGAGATACACATCACAGTATAATCTCAAGTTATTTATCTCCCAGTGATGTACATAGGCCTGGTCACTGCATCTTTATCTTGAGGCCTGGACTTGGATGTGTCTCCAGCCACAGTTCTGGTGTGTTCTTGCCTTTTTCACTGACTCTCATGAGGGTCCATCCCTGTCTGACTGCCTATTTATTTCTATCTGTTATCTAGCCTACTACCCCACTCTCTCTGTTTATTTACTCCTGGTCTGCTGCTGTTGGAAACCTCCAAGCACTCTTTTTAAATATTACCTATCTCTCAATTCCATGGAAGTCTCACTTAGGTCATAAAACTTTCTCAGTCAAAACTGGAACAAAATCTTTACTCTCTGGATACCTACAAGGCGTGATAAAATAATATGTTGAATGTGCACTCTAAAAAAAATTGTTGCAGTAAGATATACATTGCCATTAATCCTCTTGAAAAAATTCCCTCTCTTCAAACACACTTAGCCCATCATTCTTGACATTTTTCTGAAGCTATTCTGGAAGTACTCTTTTTGTGAGTGTCTTTAGTTGTGCTGTTGTGGCTGGCTCCATTGCCTGAACAATGTAAAACTGTGTACCTTCCACAGTCATGTGGACCTTGTGGAAGTGCCAGCTCCAGGGACTAAGGTAAATGAGGACATGCAATAATTGTTTTTATGAGACTGATTATCCATTAGGCAGCTCTTGGCACTGGCCTCAACCAAAGTTTTGACCATGTTTTGTAAATGCACTTATGGGGGTGGACTTCCAGAACTGCTTCATGAAGTTACAAGGACAACGAGATAATTGAAGGAAGAGGAAGTGTTGCGAGGGGGATAATGGCATGATTCCCTTTATTGTAATAATTTTAAAAATTTTTATGTAGATACTATATTTTTGATAAACCTTTGTACTATATTTGCTATTTGTATCCTTCATGTCTATCTTTAGTTTTTGCATTTATTAATTAATTTATATGCTTGTAGGGTTAAGTATTTCATATGTCTTTTACTTTCAAGCCTTTCTGTGTCCTTCATTTTTTCAAAGTGGCTCCAATATCCTATTTGTATGCTATGATGGATATTTATTGCATAAATTAACAAGAAAGAATAAATGAATGAAAGTAGAAGGTGTCCTATTGATGTGAATAATGAACTTTGTGACAAAGCAGTTCTCAGTGTCATTTATTGCAGACTTTGAGGAGAATGCTACTAAAATGAAGCTATATTGTCTACCTGATAAATTTCCTTTCATTTTTATGACCCAAGGCATACCTCATATTTTTCATATCCCTGCCTACCTTTTCATTCATATTGGTAATATTAGTTACCACTTGTGCTTTCATTCTCATGTTATTCTATTATAGAGATGGAGAAACTGGGTCCAGAGAGGTCAGCTCATTTTCTTCTCTCTCTCTCTCTCTCTCTCTCTCTCTCTCTCTCTCTCTCTCTTTCGTATTCAGCTAATATTTTATCCATACCTGGATTCTCTTTCTTTAGACAGCAGAGATATTAGGGAAAGGCTTGGTAGGTATAAGTGGTGAATCCTGGGAAAACAAGAAAGAGCAGAATTTGAGTTGGGGGCAGGGGTGAAGCCTGTTGGAATAGGGGACCTGAGATGTAGCTCTAGATATTCAATAACCTGATGGATGCCAGGTAAACCATACAACCTCTTGAGATTTCTCTTGTTGTGCAGGGCTTAATAGGGTCTATAGGCTCTCACTACACAGATCAGACTTGTAGTGATCCTCTTGTTTTCAGCCTCCCAAGAACTGGAATTATAGGCCATGCCACCATTCCCAGTCTCAATCACTATCTCAGTGCACCCTGGGATTGGTGCTGGCACAGCTTGTGGTTTTGGGGATTGAATTGTGGCCCTTGAGCTCTGCCTAAGCAGGTGCTTTAGTCCACTGAGCTATCTGGTTGCCCCTGGTAAGCTCATTTTCTAAGTGACCAATGGAAGCATATGTAAGTAATTACAAGATAATACCATGTGTTAAATAGAGAAACCTATGGGCTACCCTGAGAACAAAGAGGATACATCACCTAATTCTACCTTCCATTTAGGAAGGTCATATGTCTAGGAGCGATTCACAGGCAAAATTGACTTCAAGTGAATTTTAAACGGAAATTATCTAGGCAAGTGAAAAAGCCAAGAAAACAATGCATACAGAGATTGAGCAGCCTGATTTTGGAGAGAATCAGTCTAATACAGTGATGGTAGCTAACATCTCTAATGTTCCCATCTCTTTTTGTAGCTACTTTTATCACAACCAGTGTATCATATTGTGATTGTGGGTTGAAGATTTTGTTTTCATTACCAAGTAATGTTTGGTTTATTTATATAACTCACCTTGTACTCAACACTGTGCCTGACACTGACCTCACAGTTCCCAGGTTCTGGCTTCCTGGGCAGCACTGAGGCTGCTGGCTGACTCGATACACTGAGATGTCCATTCTAGTTTGGCCTTTTTCAGCAATCTCCCTGTAAATAGCTAGATCTCAGAAGCAGCTACCGGGGGACACGGACAGAAAGGAAGAAGTTAACAGACATGAAGTAGAACTGGCCAAGTTTTGAGCCTTTGGGTCAAACATAGCTAGGTGCCAGGTCACCAATCTCTACCTCTGCATATAACAAAAATGACAATAACATACACTGAGAAATAACAAGGCATGATTAGAAATACCTGAATTGAAAGATGTTATGAATTATGCTTATTTGGTGAAAAACAAAAAATTCAAAATGGCCTCGTTCACTAATTAAAGTATCTATTTTTCTAATTTCTGTCTTTCCAAGCTGCAGGGTGACCGTTGGCAAGAGCCACTCTCCTCTGCCAGTCTCTGCACAAAGTCAAGAAATCAGCATTATAATCATGCATTGTTTCCATAGCAAATGCTTCCACAGCTCCAAGGTAAACAGCACTTTCTAGACCCTGCCAGAGTGTATGTGGTGAAGAAAGATTAATTGGCAGCTCACTAATTGACAGTATTTTCTACCACATCTGCTTCTGCCTGATGTGAGTTTAAATGTCTCTATTTAAATGCCTGAAGCTGATTGAACATGCATAAAGTTTAATGTCTTTTTCTAAACCTCAGAGATGCCTGATACCTGGATTCCCTTTCTTTAGACAGCAGAGATATCAGGGAAAGGCTTGGTAGGTATTAGTAAAGAATCCTGCGAAAACAAGAAAGAGCAGGAGGATTTGAGTTGGGGGAAGGGGTGAAGTCTGCTGGAGTCGGGGACCTGAGATGTAGCTCTAGATCTTCAATAACCTGATGGGCTCCTGCTAAACCACACCACCTCTTGGGATTCTCTTGTTTCTCAGGGGTTAATGAGACCAGTGGCTTTCTAACATTATTTCCCAGAATTGCAGAAGTTCCAGGTCTCCTAGAGATCTCCTAGACTACAGAAATGTGTGTTCAATAGACTTTTTTTTGGCAAGCAGAACTTTTTTCAGTGATGGAAATGCTTTACAGTCGTATAGTCCAATAGCTAGCCCCTCATGACTAGTAACTATTGGGGCATGAAATTTGACTATTGTGACTGAGAAATTGAATTTCAAATTTTCATTAATTTTAATTAATTTAAATTTAGATAATCCCAAATGTTAAGTGGCTGTCATATTGGCTTGGGTAGGTCTGGGGTGTCTGAGGTAGTGGGAATTTGAGTGGACAGAGTCAAGAACATCACTACCTTGGCTTAGGGCAGAATAAATCTGTTTTTGTTGTTTTCAGTAATGTGCTTCTATGAGTTTTCTTGCATAAAAGATGCCACAGCTAAAGGACCATTGAAAACAACTCAATAGTCTCCAAGCCTTAAAATTCTGGAAGATACTATTCTCAAAATCCTAATCTTGCCATGTACACATCAGGGACAAGTGTACTCTTCTGAGTGTGAAAGGAGGAGAAGTCAACCTGACCCGTTGTTACGCGTGATTTTGTCTGACATGGGGGAAGATGCTAAGGCAACCGACAGATCACCTGAACTGATGAGCTGCCCAGTGGCTTTGACAAGGTACATGACTTTTATGTTATTTGCGTCTGTTTTCCTAACTTGTTCCCAGGAGTTGCTCATAGCTGGTGAGGCTTCTGTTGTCTAATGGGAAAAAAAAGGACCAGAGACCAAAAACTACCCAAATGAAGTCAGATTTCTCAGTCTGTTAAGTCTATTCCTATACAACATGAAAAAAAGAGACTAATTGTTTTCCCAATAAAGAAGCCTAGCTCTGTCAGAGTTTCCCCAGGATTCCTGGAGGCTCTGAGGTCAGCACTTTTGTCAACATGACCTATGATGACTGCAAGGATTTGTGACAGAGCTGATGATGCAAGGTGAGTGTCACCTGCTGCTGGGGGAGGGTGGTCAAAGCAGGGACCATGAATTACAAAGATGAGGTTGGGGGACATACACCAAATGTGAATCTTGATATACAACCCAAATAACTTGTCATATATGAGATAAGAATCTCTCCCATGAAAAATATTTTTTATGAAATGATTAGGAAACATGGTGTAGAGCATTGCACATGTCAGTGCTACCTATAAAATAGGCAACCCACACAATATATAGCTTGCCCCATAGAAAGTGTTGATGCCTCTGAATCTTGGAGAGAAGATGGGAGATTATATATTTCCTAAAGCAATGATGCAGATTATAGGAAAGGCATGTGCAGGTCCCTTACAGGTGAGACTTTACACAGTCCTTTCATTACACTTCCTCAGACTTCTCTTGAGCTTTCTCACAGACAAAGGTAAGTGTCTACCAGTAACCTTCCAAAGTCCTCCTGTAAAAGGAAATGGATGTGAATTTTTTTAAAAAAAATCTTTTTCAACCACACTAAAACAAATAGTGGGGCCTGTGTAAGTCAATATTTTAACCAAAGGCCACAACTGTGGGAACTATACTATTGTATAATTTCCTCAACTTCTCATTGTCACTTAGAGCAGAAATAGTTGACAGGAATTTTGTCTGTTATCATGTGTTTCAGTTTGAATTAAATGAAAACACACTATGGCATCTTAAGGAGAACTCACCACAAAAGCATCATTTGTTATAGTTTTCTTGGTTTCATATTTCATCACATTTTGGGTTGTCTTTTATCACATTTTTTATTTAAAAAAATTAAATCATTTATTTATCTGGTACAGGGTTTCACAGAACAGAATGAGGTACCAGGGATCGAACCCAGGTCTTTATAGTTGCTAAGCAGGTGCTTAGACTACCGAGCTATCTCCCCAGACCCCTATTACAACACTTTCTATTAAGACTCTGTCCTGGGCACAGGTACCCTCTGCTGATTATTGCCTTCAGAAGTTGCTGACACGCCACTGACAAGTTCATGGCGTCTCCACTGCCCTGGAGTCTCTAGAGTAGCTGTCACATATCATCATTCAGATAATCAGTTACTTCCACAGCACTGCACCAATCACAGCAACGTTATCCTAAAGGAGCAGAACCAGTGATGCAGCCACTCTCGCGCATCTCATCTTCAGCGCATGAATAGGCCGTGCCTTGCTCTCTGGTGCTTAGTACAGACTCTGACTCTGGGAGAATCAATGAATATGTGAACTGGGCACAGCTGGAGAGAAAATATGACATCATTTTCAAATAGAAATTGTAGAAAGAATTAGTATGGCTCCTTTCCTTTCTTATCCTTATGGTTTTGCCTGGATCACATTTAAATTATTAAGAATCTCTCTCGGGCTGGGGAGATAGCTCAGTAGAATAAGTGCTTGCCTGGCAAGTGCAGGGTCCTGAGTTCA
>NDGN011557357.1:0-55232 GCA_002564285.1 Tympanoctomys barrerae | reverse complement strand
TTAGGACGGTCCCACATCTCCCGCACAGGGAGCCCATCTGTGTAGGTGCCATTGCCACCATCTCAGGTCGAGGTGTCCTTACCGAAGGGCTTCTCCAAGCATCTAAACACTAATAAGCCCATACCATGGCCCAAGTGCTGCCCTCCTTGAAGAGCCCTGACAATCAATAAGCCCAGAAATCTATTCTGTAAGAGGGCCAGGCACATTGTCCTAGTCTCCGAAGATGCTGCCTTCTGCAAGCCAGCAACTGTACACACTAGGGAGGTGGGTCAGAAGGGTTCTGTATTGGAGTACTGCGACACCACTTGGGCACCCCACAAAGTCATTAACCAGAGAAAGGATACAGTGTGATTTATTTATACAATAAAATAATTTATAACAAAGAATGAGTAAATTGAAGCTTCTAACAAGATTTAAAAAAATATATTGGAGGCTTTAAAAAAAAATAAAATTCCCTAAAAGAAGATCAGTACAGCAGTGTACACAGTTCAGTATTAATTATATATACAAGAAATGCGTTCCCTTGTCCAGACTCGGGAAGTGTATGCAAAGCCCAAGGTGCCTCTCACATCTCTTCTGGTCCTCTTTCCCAGGCCGGGCCTTTGCTACCTAATAGGACCTGACAGGCTCTCCCGTTCCCTGCATGGCTCAGCCACTAAATCTGTGACACTCAGCAGTCCTGTAAAGTAGCCGGTGAGTGTGAGCACAGGCAGCACACCAGGCTGGCCTTGTGCCTGGGACACTGGCTCTGTCTCTAGTGAATAGCAGGGAATCCTGGGTAGCCAGCATCTGATCTTGCTCGGCTGACTCCATGGCCACCAGAGCCCCTTCCCTGACTCTCTCCCCACATCCTATACTTAGGCTGTGTCATCTTTTGAACATACAATGCGTGGTCCCCCCTCCTCCCCTGTGACATTCTGTCCTGGAGGAATCTGCTGCCCGCCCAAGGCTTCCAGGGTCATAGGAACCCTGAGTGGCCAGTGCCTCTGTCACAGGACCATAAAGAACTTGGGCCACAAACTAACAATGTAGCTTTGATCAAGCTCTGTCCTCCCACGGGATGAGGAGGGGCAAGATCGGAGGCCTCATTCAGCTGCACACCAGGCACTGCCCCTACTTCTACCTTGTGGGACGCCTGCTTCTGCAGCTGGTGTCCTCCGAGGGAGCCATTGACACACTGGGCTAGGCGGAGACCCTGAAGACGGGTCACTGGCCACTGTCTGTAGGTAAAATCCACTTTGGCCTGGTTGGGTCACTGAGCTTTGAAAACACGAAGTGATTTATGAGTCCCAGGGGACATCTTCTGTCTGTGCTTCTCTTTCCTCTTCCACGGGCTCAGCCTCCTGGACACAGCCAGCACAGTGGCAGGAGTTCTATGCAAGGTGTGCACCTCTGTCCCTCCTCCCTCCTCCTCAGCCCTCCTGTGACCTCTGTCTCTGTGACCTGTGCACTTTCACTAGTTCACGTGACACTGTGGACGGCGCTGCTGTCCCTTCACTCGGGCTGGGCTGGGTGATGAGGTGATATCCCCAGGGGCTGCAGGAGGACGGGCCAGCGGTAGTCCAGGCCTTTGTGCACCAGGAGGAAAGGGCTGCCGGGTGTGCGCCCGCTAGCGAGCAGCAAGCAGCTAGTGACTGAAGGTCACGGGCGGCAGTGCTCAGGACAAGTCCACGCCACCAAGATACGGCACAGATAGCAAAAGGTGCCGCGTGACAGAAAAGTACTGCGTACAGCTCCTCAAAGTGCGCGAAAGCAACAGCAACAGAGCAACAAAAAGCACAGATAAAATAGACTTTCAGAATTTCAGGGCCAGGCACCTCTGCCTGAACCCTCAGGCATGGCCTGAGTGACAGGAATGATTGACAGGCTGCTGGGTCATTTTAGGGGCTCTCAACATGCATGCTCATCTCAGAATTCACTCTGATCTTAATTAGATTCATGACATGTAGCACATATTTAAGAATTTGTAAGGAGACGGAAGTAGGGTGAAGGGGGCCGGAAGTTCAGGCTGGGAGATCCAACACACGTGTGCCGTTGCCTGCAGCGCTCGGGATCTCCTGGGTTTTGTCATTTTGGTTTCTACACCTCTCAGGGCAATGGAAGCAGGAATAACCATCAGGCAGCACTCAGAGTTTAATGGAGGGAAGAGGGTGACTCCCTTAGCTCTCCATTTCTAACTGTACTACAAGGGCAGCCTTAGAAATGTCCACGTCATAGGCCATGCTCTGTGCTTCCAAATCCTGAAGCCCACTTGACAGGCCACTCAAACTCTTGAAGAAATCTAAATTCAGAGTAGAAGTTAAGCACTTTAGGGAGGGCAAGTAAAATGGAAATGTGTGCTGAAAGAAACCATAGTAACAGTCTGAAGAAAAGGATGGTAACAGCGGTCCTTATGAAATGGACAGAGACAGACACACGCTCCTTCAGTGATTAGAAAGACAAGCAATCTAACTGGTCCCTCTGGACCCATGACAGGAACTTAATCTTCTTTCTCACCTGTAGTTTAGAGGTCCTGGCTCCAGGCAGCAGGTGTTAATGCTAACGGGGGACCCTGAGGCCCAGAGAAGGGGAGAAGGACCGGCAGCTGGTGGCAGGGCAGCTGGTGGCAGAGCATAAGCCCTCTGTCCTCTGGGGGCTGACCTGAAGGTGACAGTGAGAGCTGACACCCGCTGGGTGCTCACCATCACCACAGATTTCACACAGAATCCTCACAGCCACCCTTGGAGGGAGAGGTGATTGTTTCTGTGAGCTCACAGATGGGGTGGGGACACGCAGAGAGGTTAAGCGGTTTGCTCAGGCTCCCCCGTGAGGAAGCGCAGGGTCCAAGTAGCCAACCCAGCCAGCCCGCCTCAGGGGCTGTGCTCTGGTCTCCCCCACATCTCCTCTCTTTCACAGCTCTGCAGGCTGCAAACCTCTAAGGCTCAAAGGGTCAAATCAAAATCTGGGAAAGAAAAGCCACCTCCCTCTCTTGGGTCCCCTCCTGCAGCAGGCGCCGTCCCTGTCAACTGCCAGCCACTGCCTTCCTTGGCTCACCCAGCCCCCTATCCTGACCAAGCCTCTTGGTAGGAGCCCACTAAGTTCTCCCACAGACCAGGCCCCCCCGCTGTTCCCTGGGTCTCAGCTGTGTCTCTGCCCAGAGGCTACCTCCTCCCGGGCCACTGAGCCTTTTCCATCCCAGTGTCACTTACACTCCCTTCTCCTCCACTTCTCCATTTCTCCTCCATGACCTGTGCCTGGAGACCTAGGGGCAGACTCGGGGCAGCCAGGCTGTGGGCTGCAGGCAGGTCAGGCCATTGGTGTTGGGAAGGACCTATCCACAGGGCAGACAGGGCAGAATAGAGTTGCACAAAGGGGAGGCCCTCTGGCCAACCAGGCTGAGGGCAGGACCATTCCTAAGGCCTCTATCTGGGGCCGAGTGGCTGGGCCTGGGAAGTCAGATGATCACTTGCTTAAGTGGCCCTGGGCAGCGGGTTCCCTTGCTGGGTGCAGCGGCCTCTCCTCCTGCAGAACTAAGAATGCAGCACCTCACCATCCCACTGCCCAAGGCTTCCAGGGCAGGGTGTCACCCTATCCAGAACCCCACAGGGCATAGCTGGGCATCACGGGCACCTTCATCCTTCTGTTCCCACCCCCAGGTCCTCTCAGTCCCGCCCTTCCACTCCAGTACCTTCATTCTCTTGTCCACCTCTCTGCTCAGGGCCGGGCCCACTGAGGTTCAGCTACAGTGCATCTCCTTGAGGCCAGGGAAGGCCACCCACATTGTCTCCCAGGGACACTGCCTGATGTCCTGCTTCTGAGTCCAGAGTAGACAGTGCAAGGACATCTAGGGCAGGCCCTAGCCCTTCTGATTGCGGGTTTAAATGAGGTAAAATTCATACCACTTAAGAGGTACCACTTGAAGTAGCACAACCTGAGGCACTGAGTGTGCTCACGATGCTAACTGAGTGCCACCTCTGTTTAGGACCAGACAGATTTGATCGCCCCAAGGAAACTCCTCCTGGCCAAGCAGCCTCTGCATCCCTGTCCTGCTGCCCCCGTCACCTGCAGGTTGTTCCTTTCTCTGCGTTTGCCTGCTAGGAAGCAGATGGAGCCTTGGCTGTCTGGCTTCTCTCTCTCAGCACAAGGCCTTCGACGTTCCCCCCTGTGGTGGCCTGGGCCAGCGCCTCGCTCCTTTCCACGGTCCATGATCCATCGTGGTGCTTACTTAGCACACAAGGAACATGGCTTTCCTGGATCCAAGCAGGGGCATGCAGGCAAGTAGGGGAGGGATCTGAAGAAAGGGGAAAATGGGAAGGAGGGAACGAGGAAGGAAGAAGGGAAAGAAAGAAAAAAGAAAGGAACGCCGTACTACAAGAATGAAGCCAAGTGCCTGGCTGACAGGGACACCCTAGGCTGCACTTAGGCAAGGCTCAGGGGCCAGGTCATATCTGTGTCCAGTAGTGCCCACCGGGCACAAAGCCTCAGAAGTGACACATGTCTGTCCTGAGCCTCTTGCCCCCCACTGTACTCACCACTGTTCTTCTGGCTGCTCTTGGGCAGGGCTGCACCGCCTGGCTACGGGTTCTGTTCACCTCAGGGGTGACATTTTCTCCCTCCCACAGCTGGGGGCTCGGTGTGGGTCTGGGTGGCCACAGGGATGCCCGCTGCCGGGGTGCCTTGGCGGGGGCTGGGGGGCTGGCATCTGTGGCCTGCCTGCTGGCTGGGCTCGGCCACACCACACATTCGGATAGGCCTCCCACGATGAATTAACTGTGCGTGGCCAGGTGGACCCACAGCCCCCCCATCACAGGATGGGGTCCCCAGGGTGGTCATTCAACACAGAGACCCTTGTTTTCCCTGGAGCCCCGAGAGCGGCTCTACACACCTGAGGCTTTGCTTGCGTGCAGCCAGGGAGCCCGACCAATGGAAATATTGACTCCTGTCAGGCTCTGCGGCTTTGATGTCCGGGTTTGTTTTACTTTAATGGTTCTGGAAGTCACGGCCTCCTTTCCGCTCTGCACCGGCTTGCTCAGGGCCCTTTCTTCGTCCTGTTTGTTTTGCTTTGCACGTTGGTCTGGTAAGTGGCTCACAAGAGACGTTTGGGTTTGGGTTTGGCTGGAGAATCCACAGCCCTGTGCAGTTAATTCTGGTCTGGGCACGCGGTTCAGCGGCAGGGGACAAAGGCCACTGTTGAGGCGGCTGGGAGAAGAGTGTGGCTGCTGCTGTGGACCTCCCGCCGGCTGTGCCTGGCTTGGGCTGCATTTAAACCCATAGTCTGGGCCTCAAACCACAGGGAGTCTCCGGAGAGCAGCGCCGTGATGGATTTTGAAACTGTGACAGTGAAACAGTTAATAAACCCTACACATCAGTACAGAGGTGCTTTCTGCTCTGGCTAAATGAGTACCATTCATCACAGCTGGGCACAGGGCCGCGGATGCCCTCTGCAAGCCGGGAGGGGTGTGGGCCTTGCCGGCTCCTTCAAGTACCCTGTCCCCCTGTCCCCACTGCAGCCCCTAAGTGCTTCCCTTTCTTCAAAGCAGTAGCCCTCTAGACGACACCTGCATGCTCTTGCCAGGGCCCCTTGTTCACTCAGCCCAGAGAGTAGAGTTTCACCTCCTCTTCCATTCAATTCCAGTGCCTTAGAGGCTCTGCCTCTCCATCCTGCCCTGTCCTCCTGTCCCGAAGGACCCGAGTCTAAGTCCTGTCCTGAGGGACCACGTGGCCTCAGGAGGGCTTCCTGATCTCTGGGAAAGCCAAGAGGTCACCCCCAAACTGTGCAGCCTTGCACCTGCTAGCTCAGCCAAGGCCCAGCCTGGGCCACAGTGTCCCGGAGGGGCCTGCAGATCACAGAGGAGGGTGGATGGGCAGGGCGGCTCTGCCCTAGGGCACAGCACTGTCTGGAGGAAGGGGGGACTTTGACTATAGGCCTGGGCACTGGGGTTTCTGGACTCTTTGGCCCTCGGAGCCCTGATTCCCAGAGTTGTAGCTCCCCAGGTGGCAGCCCCCAGGGCCTCCAGACCAGAGGCCCAGGGCCGCTGGTTCAGAAGAAAGCAGGCTACATGCATGGGGTAAAATTCACCTTTGGGGCTATGTGCAGAGGGTTCCCCCAGCTGCCTGTTCCTGGGCTGATTGAATGCTTCTGATCCTGGAACACCGACAGTCCCACCCTAGGCCTTCCTTCACTCATGTAGCCCAGCAAAGGCCACCGGCCAGGCCACTGCTCTCTGTGTTGTCCTGGTTGCTGATCCAGGACAGGGTGACAGGGTGGGGGTGGGGTTGGGGCTGGGGGTAGGGTGGAGGTGAGAGTGCGCTGGCCCCTTTCCACTCATCTCTTCTGTTGCCTGAAGGAGTCATAAACCTCCCCCAGGCACAGAGGCCCAGGGGCGTTCATTAGGTAGTTCTCCTTGTTACCTGGGTTCAGCTGCTCTTGCACTAGTTAAGCTTTTATTTGTGGCATGTATTAGAAAACAGCCATTTACCTAGGATGGGACTATACTAAAATGCTGGCTGATTTAATGAGCTCTATTAACTAAGTTGAGCCTTGTACAGGTGGTCCAACGCGAAGCGCCAGAGTTTGCAAAACATGCCCAGACAAGGCGCAGCAGGGAGAGACCGAGAAAACTGCTACTCAAGCACAGGGGGCACAACATGACCCAAACTTACTCTGCAGCAGGGGTACGGGCTCTCAGCTGCACTGTCCCTCCAGCAACCTTGTGATTATCCCCTGCAAGAGGTGCCTCTGGAGAAAGCAGACGGAATTTCTGCTCTCTGTGATTACGGAATTTCAGTCACACCCTCGACCCCTCAGCCCTAGGAGCCACCAGCTGGGGACCCCCACACAGTCCCTAAATTCTGAGCTCCCCATCCAATCACGTTGGGCATTTGGCCCTGACAGTCAAATGAGCTATGCATGCAATTCTTTGGGGAGTGTGGAGTGGCGTGGTGAGGCTCTGAGTCCCAGCAGTCCTGGCCACTCGGCCCCACAGTCCACATCCCTGGGGAGAAACCCAGGGAGGGAAGGGTTCAAATGGATGAGGAAACAACCCCGGCAGTCTGTCTCAGCAGGCCTGGCACCGGGAGGGGAGACGCCTGCAAAGCCTGAGCTGGCTCGGCTGAGAAAATTACTTTAGCCCTGTGTCATTTTTTATGTGGCTGTTCAATAAAATAATTATTGATGGCCTCATCCATTTAAGTCACAATCAAAATAGCAGCCAGGATGGGGTGGCCCTATATTATATCACCAGAGCGAGAACTATTT
Source organism: Tympanoctomys barrerae (assembly GCA_002564285.1). NCBI lineage: Eukaryota > Metazoa > Chordata > Mammalia > Rodentia > Octodontidae > Tympanoctomys > Tympanoctomys barrerae. The sequence continues at coordinate 47,995 of NDGN011557357.1, read as the reverse complement.
TCCATCAATTCGCAAATATATTCACATTTAAGTGAAAAATTATGCCATCTAGGATCAAATATATCAGAGGCTGGGCACCAGGAGGGAGCGCGCCGGGGTCTGTGGGCTTCTTCATTATTCATTAGTGAAGCCCGTGGGAGAGGCAAGAGCAGCCCTCTGCCTGCCCGGAGGCAGCTGTGGAGGCAGGGAAGGGACGCTGTCCCCACAGGTGCCATCAAGGTTGCGCCGTGCAGGGACCAGGCAGGCCAGGGCACTGGCAGGAGAGGGCACTGGCTTTCTATGGAAGGAAAACAACACAGAAGAGTTGGGTGCCCCCCACCCCCATTTCCGCGGTGTTATGGTTTACGTCTGCGTGTCTCCCCTAATGTGCAGCAAACCCTCTCATGCTGGGGGGGAAACCCTCTTGTGCTGAGGAAGAGAGGATGGGCTTTTGGGTGGCTCTCATTGGTGGATCTGGGGGGTGTTGCTGGGGGCGTGGCTTGGAAGGGTTTCTATCCTTCCCTCGCTCCTCCCTCCTTGAGCTCTGGGCTTCCTGAGCACCATGAGGGGAGCAGCTTTGCCCCTGCCACTCTACCATGACCCCCTTGCCTTGCAGCCAGCCAGCTACTGACTGAGTCCTCCACAAATCCTGAGCTCAGTGGAGCTGTGGGTGGTAGGTATGATCAATGACCTGGCCAGTCCTGGCGGCCAAGATGTTGGGACAGACTGGGGAGAAGGCATAGCAAGGGAGGAAAGAGGAAACTGAGCTGAAGAGGGGAGTGGAGGCAGGAGGGAAGGAGGTTCCTGGGACCGACATGGGATCTACTGCCAACACGATGCCTAAGGCTCACAGGGGGGAGTCAGGCCCCCATGTGCACAGCTTGGTGGGGGCAGGGCTGGGCTTGCCTCCGGTCCGCCTGAGATTAAGTTGCTGGCTCCTCTCTGGGCCGGGCCTTGTTCTGGCTGGGCGCAGGCTTTCTGTGGCCTGGGTTCAAACCCAGTTTACCAGAGGATATTTTTGGCTTTCAGTTTTATTTATTTATTTATTTATTTATTTATTTATTTATTTATCTAGTTCTGGGGATTGAACAGGGCCTTCACACTGAGCTATCCCTGTTTTCGTTTTTGCTTAGTTGCTAAATTGCCCAGACTGGACTCCAGCTTGCGGTCCTCCTTCATCAGCCTCTCAAGGTGCTGGGATCATAGGCAAGAGTCCACTGTGTCCAGGTCTAGAGGGCTTTCTTTGAAGCCCCACCCGCCTGAGCCTGAGCCCAGTGGATGGGTCCCTCTCTGCTCTAAGCCTCTCTCACCTGCCTCCCCACCCATGCCCTAGGCCATTCCTAGCTGTCCTCTACAGCTGAGTGTAAACGGTTCTTTCTCTCCAGCAGTCTACATTCTAAGCCTGGTTTGTAGTGATGACTAGAACGGCCAAGATTCTGGACATGCGATCCGTGGGGCCAGCAAAAGGGTCTTTGGTTTTGAGGTCCTCTCCTCCTACCATACCCTTAGTGGGCGAGGTTAAGGGGGCCTACAGTAGAGACCTAATGCGAACACCCAGACAGGAAGCCCCTGAAAGTCATCCTCCAAGTGCCTGCCCTTTCCCCTGCTTCCTTTAATCAATAGAAGCCCCTGCCCTGCAGGATCCAACCTGTCAGGGCATTTCACTCACAGGGCTGATCTGGGAAATCCTGGCCTCATGCACACACAAACTCCTATCTTCTGCCTGCCCCGAATACCCATCTTATCCACGGGGAGGAATGCCTGTGGCTGAGGGCAAGATGAACTGGGTGCTTTGGAAACCCTTCTGGCCAATTCCCAGCTGTTAGGCATGGAGTCAGCGTACGGGGCGGCAATTCCACCCCTGGGTACACATACTCCAAGAGACCTGAAAACAAACATCCAAACAGAATCTGGTCCCGGAATGCTCCGAGCAGCATGAGTCAGAGCAGCCAAAAGGAAAAGCAGTAAGTCTCCATCAACTCAAGAATGAATCCATGAATGTGTCAGAACCACGGAATACTGTAGACTGGAATACCGGTCAGCAATGAAAAGGAATGATCGTGCTACCATGTGGGTGAACCTTGAAAACGTAGAAAGTGAAAGAAGCTAGGTGCAAATATGCAAATAATGTATGATGTTATATATAACAAACGCCCGGAATCCATTGACCATCCACGGAGGCGAGAGGTAGCTTTGTGGTTGCCTAGGACTGAGTGGAGGGTGGGGTGAGAGGCAGACTCGAGGAGGGACTCCCCTTTGGGGGTGATGCAGGTGTTTTCAACTTGACTGTGGTGCCCCACTGAACATACAATGCATTGCATTCTTTAAATGGGTCACTTATACGGTATGATTAGATCTCACTGGTTAAATAACAGGATTACTGTGCCACCGCTTAACTGCTTTAGTCTCTGACCCCTCGCTTGTCCCTGTGAGCTGCTTCTTCACCCTTGCCTACAGCTCTGTCCCTGTGTTAGTTTCCTGTTCTCCTGTCACCCACCTTCTGGCAGGGTCAGCTGTTCCTGCCCACTGCCCCCAGCATCTCCAGGCCTGTGGATTTCATGGCCAGGGTCCCTGGCCACACGTGCTGAAGTCGGCTCTCTCTGGAGCTGGGGGCATGGGTGGGGGGAGCGGGCCTGCCCATCCCTTTCTGGCTGGGCCGCTTTCCTGGTGTTCTAGTCTAGAATGAGGCTCTGGGACAGACACTGGCTGTGGACCCCAGATGTGCCACTGCCTAGCAGTGACAGAGAACTGTGGCCCCTGAAATTCCTGTGTTAAAGCCCTAACCTCCAGTACTTGGGAATGTGATTGCATTGGAAGATAAGAGCGTTAAAGAGCTAATGACAGTGGAATGAGGTCATAAGGCGGGCCCTCATAAAAGGCCTTATAAGGAAGAAGAGAGCTGGGCGGGTGGCAGCGCCTGAGGCAGCACTGTGGGGGCTGAGCCTGGACTACTGAGTGAGACACTGTCTCAATAAATAAAAACAAAAAACAGATGGGGACACAGAAGAGGCACACAGAGAAAAGGGGATACAGTAGCCATCTACAAGCCAAGCGGAAAGGTCCCGGAGGAAACCAATCCTCCTGACACTTTGTCCTTGAACTGTAGCTTTAAGAAACTGTGTATGCTATCAACTGGTCCACAGTCCTTAACTGGGGCAGCATTGCAAATCAACTCACTGAGTTGTGTGACCAGGGAAAGTGGCTTCCCTTCTCTGTGCCTCAGTTTCCTCAACTGTCACAGGAAGCTAATGCCGGCATCTACTTCTTAGTTGCTCTAATAGTGGTCTGAGCTACGCACAGAAAGACCCGGTGACAACGGCCAGCACATAGTCGGTGCCGCGCATGTGGCTACTATTGACATTATTGTGCATCAGGGACCCAGATCAATAAATCTCTTCTAGTACCATCGGCTTTAAAGTCAAAGCTTTAACAGTAACCTCTCACAGACTCACACAAGTATGGCAAAGGGAAAAAAAAGTGCCCAGAGGAATTTGGAGTGTCGCTGCCTTATTTGACAGAAGAAAATCCAGAAAAGGTCTCTCAGCAATGAAATGGACAAATAAAATACAGACTCTGCACAACAGGTAGCTCTGCTATCAGGACACAGCTATGAGGACAGATGCAAGCTCAGAGCTGCAGACGGCTGAGGGACGCCACGCTCAGTGCTGTGTGTGGCACCAGGTGACCCCGTCCACGTAAGTACCATACATCACGCACTTATAGAAATACAGTGGTGCCTCACGAACTTAATTTGTTCTATGATTTTGGAGCAGATGGCCACATTTGTAGGAAAGATGGCCAGGGTCATGTTTGTCACCTGACTTGTGCCAAACTGGTCTGTTTGCAAACCACATTGTTGGCAAACAAAAGCGTTCCTGAACCGAGGCACCAACTGCACCAAGGCTCTGTCTCCTTTAAGTTTTCCTAGACAAAGACTTGCTGCGGAGTTATCCAGGGGAAACAGCCTGGGGGACTCCAACACTTTCTTATGTACCTTTTTGAATAAATGCATTACTTAAAAACTCCAACGTGGGTTGGGGAGATGGCTCAGCAAGTCTAAGCACTTTCCTGAGAAGTGCAAGGGCCTGCGTTCGATCCCCAGTACTGCATGCCATGCTGGCCCTGGAACCCCAAGTGTGCCATGCTGGCTCCCAAGACCGGGTGTGGTGGCACACACCTGAAACCCCAGGCTGACACAGGAGGATCACTATGAGTCTAAACTGTGTGGCAAGACCCTGTACCAAATAAATAAATACATATTTAAAAAATAAAAAAAAAAACCCTCCAACACCACAGGGATTATCTTAGTAGTGGATCATTTTTCTTCTCTTTCTTTTATTTTTATTAAGCACAACAAAAGCTCAAGACAGATGCCCTTGTAAGACGATCCTCAGTGCAGACACTGAGCGGTCCCATCTCTGGCTAGGGACTCGGTTCATCACAGCTCCCTGTCACAAGGTCTAAGTCTGGCTCTGCCAAAGGCTGGCTCTGCACCCCTATGCTGGTGGGGTCAGGGTTCCTAGGGCAGTCACTCTCTCCTGGCCTGGGACACAGAGCACCGAGCACTTGTAGCCACGAGGTCCAGTATACAGGGCCCTAGGGGTGTCTGAGTCAGCAGGAGCCCTCAGCGCCCCTGCTCCGCATTCCTCCCTCAGGTTCAGCTGGAGGCCTTGGGGTGCCAAGGACCGCCAGAGCCGAGCCTCCAGCCACCGGGTGTGGGCCTGTGTGGGCCCCCCTCTTGGGTGGAAGCCTCACAGCACTTACACGTGGGTGGGTGCTAGGAGCAGAGGCACTTGCTGGGGGCTGTACAGAAGGCTCCCAGGAGAGGAAGAAGGCAGGGCAGAGGCCATCCGGGGGAGGGGGAGCCTCAGGTTGGCAGAAGGGGTGAGAAAGGGCCACCTGGGAGGTTCTCAGGGGGCTAGGGAGGAATCGGTCCAAGCAGCAGCACCCACTGCCGGGCAGGGTTCCATCCCCACAGGGCGCCGCGTGAGCCCCAAGTCCCAGCCTGCTCAGGATGCCTCTCTTGGCTTCCCTCCAACCCCAGCTCACCGAGGTTCTCCCCAGGGCTCTGCCCCGTGGTGTCCTGGGCCAGCAGCCTCTCCCCACAGGAGGCCTGGCACACACTCGGGAGGCAGCCACATACCCAGCATGCCTCCTTCCTGGGCAGCCATGTCTGCGCGCTGGCCCCACTGTCCAGGGCAGAAAGCTATCTACTGCGCAAGCTGTTGTCTGTGAACAAGAAGCCTTCAGCGGAGGCTGGGACAGCCCTCCCTGGCAGGCGCCTCAAAACCACAGGATCAGAGGGGGAAGAAGGCCTGCCCAGCACCACCTGGTGGGTCAGAGGTTGTGACTCGGGCTGCATGACTAACCTGGACCCTCTCTGCTATCTCTGTAGGGCAGGGGTCCAGAAAGCCACCAGAAGAGGTGACAGCGCTTGCTGAGATGAGATGGCTCCTGGTCTGGCTGTGCCAGCCGGGGGTTCACAGACCCTTTTCCAGCATACTTTATGCCTTCATGAGATGAGTCAACACCAGTGCAGCTGCCGTGGCAGAAGGGGTGCAGAGGCTGGCAGAGTGCAGGAAGCTTCTGGGGCCCACGGCCAATGGGTTCTCCACAAATGTCCCTAACTTGTGTAGCTGAAGAAAAGTGGGGGTATCTCTGGGCCCCAAGTCTTTTGCTCCTTTTTACTATCACTATCAGCTACTAGGGTCAGATGGTTCCCCCTAGGCTTCATTGTCATTCTAAGCTCCAGGTCAGATCCCAGTCAGAGTTGTGGCCCTTCCTACATGCCCACAAAGAAGGCAGGGCCCTGACTGGTCGGTCACAAATGCTCCTGAAGCCAGAAGCCCTGGGTGAGCTGGGTGTAAACTCAGTACATGAACCAATGCCTGCGGGGGACCTGCCAGTCCCCAACCTGAGCAAGCACTGGGTACCCTGGGCCTCACCCTTCAGGCCCGAAAGTCAGCCTTCTGTAGGTGGAGGAGGCCCAGGGTCACACTGGGCTGTCCCCTGCCTTCCAGTGGGACATCGTCCCTCACAGGAACACACAGGTGCCGCTTCAGATGCTCACAGCAACGCACCCCTTTCAGAAGTATTTATTAAGCACTGACTCTGCACAGAGGAGACAGGAGACTCCGTCTGACCATATCCTGCACACTACCTGAACTCACGCCTGTCCCCTGTCTCACCTTGTTCTTTCATCAGACCCCACTGGCAAACCCTTTAGAGCCTTGAAGGTCTCACCCCCATCTTCTCTCTTCCTCCCCCATGTCTGTTTTGCTCCCAAACCTGCCCTCCCTCTTCAAGTCTCCCTTCCCCCCACAGCTCCATCGCCTTCAGGTCTCTTTCCAGACCTTTCTCTCCACGTGAGGTCTGACCCTGGGGACCACTAAAGGGAGGTGCTGCCAAGTACGATGGGGAGGCACGTGCCCAAACGAGAGCCAAGCTGAAGGGCTGTGCCCGCCTACGAAGCCAGCCCAGAGCTCTGCGCCACCAGGTGCTCCCGGTCCCCAATCAGTAACAGCGTCTATGAAGCGGGTGCTTCCTCCGGCCAGACTCTGGGTTAAGCCCTTCACTTAATCTCCCCAGCGCTGTGATGCGGTTGGTGCTTAGGAGGCCTTCATTTGTCCAGTGAGGACGCAGCAGAGGGGCTTCCGGATGTCACAGGACAGGCACACAGCAAGGCTGCCACACTTGTTCCTGGGCCTTCCCCGTCCCCTCCCCAGCCTTCCCTGTGTGGCACCGTCTTCTGTCTTCCAGTGGTGACCAGGGAGCCCCTCAGTGCGTGACCCTTCCCAGGCCTCACAGCTCTGTGCCAGATGTCTCTCCAGGCCCAGGCCATGTGTGTACAGTGGCGGGGTGGCAGGCAGACTGGGCCGGTGGAGCCCTCAGCTCCTTTGGGGACGGGAGCCTCCCCAAGGTCCCACAGGCCTGCCCCACGTGGCCAGGGTGAAGCAATCAGAACTTCAGCTCCCTGTTCACGTCTCGCCCACTCCCTACCACGTCCTAGGCCTTTTCATTAATGCAGCATAATGAGAAACAGAAAATCCAAGCACAGATCCAGTCAGTGCCCCCCTGCCCCAGCCCCCACATTCCCTTCAGGGTCTCCCTGAAATCCCGCGGTGTTCCCCTGTCATCTCCATCCTGAGCTCCTAGGCCCCAAATGCTCCCAAGGCAGGCCGGCTCCTGCAGCCTCACCACCTAGCTCAAGGCTTCTGTGTTCTTCTCTGCCCAGCTGGGCCTGAGTACAAAGGCCAAGCAAAGGCCCAGGGGCTTCCAGAGTCATCGCGTAAGGCTGGCTGCTCTAAGGAAGAGGAGGAAGAGAGAGGGAGGCAGGAGGGAGATGAGCGGAGCCAGGAGCGAACCTTCTTCCCAGCCCCTCCACCTTCCCTCTCCCAGGCAAAATAATCTTTCCTTTAAAAAAAAAAAAAAATCCCACCCCCTCTTCTTTCTTTCTGAACAAGAGCTTTGTAGCACTAGATGGCTGATCCGAAAATAACTGTTTTGCCCTTAGACAGAGGCATTTTTTTTCACCAGGAGAAGCTGAGATATTTTGAAAGCCGCCCCTGAGGCAAGAAAGTTGTGCATAAGGCACTAATTGTCAGCACTCCCAAGGGCACAGTGACAGCATGGCAGCTGGGGGAGGAGAGGGTGGCTGGTTGTACCCTGGGGAGGGGGGCACTACCTGATGCAGCTTCGCCAGCCAGGCCAGCGCAGGGGCTAAAACACTGCAGAGGCCGATCTTACATAACCGGATGGGGCTGAACATTTTCAGCAAATTACCTCTGTTATGAGCTCTGCCATAAAATCGCCTCACAAGTGAATTTAGTTTTTCTTCCCTGCATGCCCAATCAATTAGCACATGAATAATACCAAGCCCATTAGGACAAACCGATGCCGGGGGAGTTATGTCATCTGCTATAGAAATGATTGCTTAATATACCAGTTGGCTCCAAGGAGCTCTTAGCCACACACAACCTTGCCATAATCAATAGCAACAGTCAAATGATGCTGTTGCCAATGCGGATGGTGCTGGGCAGAGCCGGAGCTGAGCCCAGTGCGTGGGGCCAGGATGCTGAGCCCACCCCGAGGAGTCCAGCTCCTGCTGCTGCCTCCCTCGCACCTTCCCCTCGCCTGTGTTCCCTCCTGCCCGCTCCAAAGCCAACAAGATGAAAGCAACAAGCCAGGGAGGAAAGCAGAAATGCCTGGGGAGTTGGCAGAACTGGCTTTCAGGGCGGCAGGGGAAGGGGCGAGGAGCTTTCTTCCTATTTCCTAGCAACTGCAGAATGGGCCTTTGGAAGGAACAGCTAGAGACTTGTGTAAGATTAAAGCCCTGGAGCTGTGTGTGTGTGTGTGTGTGTGTGTGTGTGTGTGTGACACAGAGAGACACACGTGTGGCCCACTGGTACACACAGACATAAGCAGGGATGAGTACTTGCACCACATGCATGTGTCAGCATCCACACACAGGCCGGATACTGTGGGCCTCTATGCATGGATGTGAGCATGTGTACACACGTGTGCAGAGATGTTGGAGCATACATAGGTGCATTTGCACTGGAGTGTGTGCGCAGATTCCTGTTCCTGCAAAAGGCAGACAGCCTGCAGGGCTCACCAGCCTGCCATATTAACTTGTTTAGCAAACTGGGAGGAGGAACCCCAAAGTCAGAACTGAGAGCGTGTCCCCCGAATGCTGGGGAAGAGTGGCCCAAAGGCACAGCTGTCAGCAGCCAGAGCAAGGCTGTGAAGAGCTCTGGCTGGGCTTTGGAGTGGGACAACCCTGGGATCTGTGCCTTTCCTGCTACCTAGGGGACAAGTGCCTTAATTTCCCATGAGGTAACGGCCCCACTGGGAAAATGCAGATGGCAGCTGCCAGGAAAGGGTGGGCTGAAGGTGGGGCCCAGCAAGCACTCAGCATGGCTCGTGAGCATCCTGTCTCCAGCCATGTCCCCTGAGTTAGAGCGCTGCTAGCGAGCTCTGCAAATTGGCTTCTTTTAGTTGCTGAGGCCAGGCGGGGCACAGGCCCCTAACCCTCCACCTCCTTCCTCTGAGGCAAGCAAAAGAACCATTCCATCTCCTCGCCTGGGTCCTCAGAGAAGACCTGAAAGACCCTAGAGATGGGAGAAATCCTCCGGCATTTCATGTCTGTAGCCTAGCAGGCCCCTTCCTCTAGGCAGCTCTTCTCTGGGCTTGCAGGGCATCTCCCAGCAAGGTTAAGAATAGCCTCCCCTGGGGGGTGCACAGCTACTCACCCCCAGGCCAGGGGACAGAGGCTCTGGGGCCTATCCTGTAAGGAAAACCTGGGGACCCAGTATCTCAGACACCTGGACAGGGTCAGGCCTTGCAAATGTCTCATGCACTTTCTCCTCTTCATGTACAGATGGGAAAACAGCGGTGAGGTAGAGTCAACCCTGGGTCAGACCCAGGGATGGAGGCAGCAAGGCAGGCCAGGGTTCACAGGGCAATGGGCCTAGGGGGTTGCAGCGTGCCCAGCAGGCAAGTGGAGCGGGAGCTGGGAGGCGACCTGAGTAATTACTGCACACTGGGGAAACTGAGGGAGCAGGTGCAGCAACAAGTGCTCGGTTTGCAGACTAGGCTCTTCCCCACAATGGATCACACACCAGGAAATGCAAGAATGGATGGAGGTGCCTGCAGTGCCGGGGTTCTGGGACTGGTCCAAGCCTATCATCTTGTGGGTCAAGGGTAAAGAGAATAGAGCAGAGGGATTCTGGGAGGTGCCACTGAGACCTACCGCACCATACTGCGGACCAGTAGAGAAAGGCCCCTCTCCCTTTCTCCATTACCCCATAGTCACTCTGAGAGGCAGCTTGGTGGGGAGACAGGAGACCCCAGGATACTCATCACTTACCATCTAATCATGAGTGCTTGCTATGTGGTTTTCCCGAGCCCCAGGCTCCCCGCATCTGTCCTTCAGTGGCTAGGTCTGGTCGTTGAGCACCAAGGGCATCCACAGTGCATGGACAGGACAGTCATGCTCTCTGTGGGGACATTTGAGATTGGGTGGCTGGATGAAATCCTAAGAAAATAAGAAAGTCAGGCCTAATGTGTATGACAGAGAAAAACCAAGCAGCAAACAGGGACTGGGGAGGGGACGGGAAGTGGGACACTTTAGTCAAGAGGGGTGAAGAAGATCTCAGTTCCAGCAGTCAGTGGGCACCAGACTACCCACCGTGCCCGTCCCTGGGTTTCTAAAAGAGAATAATTACAGTTCACAGTGGGCTATGGGATTAAAGTCTAGACCCAGATGAAGACCTATGGTGACAGGCATGAAACAGAGAAAGGTCATGTTAGCTGTCACTACAGTGGGTCAGGACTATGGTTGGGGTCCCCACCCAGCCCAGCCACCTCTGGTCATGACACCTGGGCACCCTTCTTCCTGCTGCTCTGTCTCTCTACCATGCCTCTGGTGTATCTCATCCCAGCACTCCTGGTCTGGCCCGCAAGAGAACTAGAGACACAGCCGTGAGCCAGCCAAGACCTCTCCCTGTGGCTGCTGAACCCGCTTCCTCACCTCTGAGAGCACAAGTCTCTCTCAAGATTGCATCAGAAGTGGCATAACACCAGAAGCGGCATCACGCCGGAAGTAGACTCAGGCCGGAAGTAGCGTCACACCGGAAGTAGGATCAGATCGGAAGTACTATTAGGCCAGAAGTACTTCCGTACTCAGGCCACAGGTTTCTTAGCCTGGGATGAAAACCAAACTGTTGTGCTTCTTCCCTCCAAATGAAGGGATATTTGTCACTACACAGCTTTGGAGGCCTCTGGAGACAGGCAGAGAAACTCCTTTCTGGGAGCTTACAGGTGCTGCCAAAAATGGAAGCCATCCCCTGGGCCCCCATGCCACCTGCCTTTGCCAAAGACGAGATGAAATTTGTGCAGTACAGAACAGACACCGCCAGTTTGGTTCTCCCGTCGCCTAATAGTCTCCCATCCCTCTCATCTGAAACATAAGAGAAAGCATCATTTGGCAGGGTCCTCATCATGCTGAGTGTGACCTCAGATCTCTTAAGGTGCTCTACGATGATGCCCTAGAGTCACTCTGTCACGAAGCAGCCCCTTTAGTGGACTGCACTTTATCTGGAAGTCAAGAGCATTTGAGTTGTGGTTCCACCCACTCCAACATGGAGTCACTCTGGTGCTTCAGTTTCCTCGCTTACTTCTATCCTAGAATTCTTAGGGAGCTGTTAAGCTTTCATAAATCAGGGAAGCAGCTTAGCAGAGTGGAAAGAGTAAGAATTTCAGAAAGAGAAGACCTTGAGTTCTAATCCTGTGCAACCCCCTAGGTCTTGAGCAAGCTCTCTTCTGAGTCTGTGCTTTCACTGACCCAGGGCTGTTGTAAAGAGCAAATAAGCTCAATAATTTCTCTTCCTTTATGGGACATCTACCATGAGTGACGTATCCAGTACCTTGGGGAGCATGTGGAATTACTAGGTTTTGTGCTAGTCAGATTTCAGGATGGGCCAAGTACTTAGTGGAACTGATATGCTTCACAGCCACCTGTCACATTGACCTTTGCCACTGAAGATTTGTGGCCTGCCTTCCAGGACATTGTTTTCTCCCTGTGTTCTTGATCACCCATCGTAGGAAAGCTAGCCACCATGTTGTGAGGAAGCCCAACTTCTCCCTAGAGATGGTGTTCCACATGGCAAGGAGCTGAGGCCAACAGCCTGTGCCTACTTGCCAGTAGCACCCTCTTGGAAAATCTTTTTGAGCTCAAGCCAAGACTCAGAGGGCCACAGCCTTGCTTACCTTAGAACAACCATGTCCCAAGAGACTGGCCAGAACCCTGAGTGAGACACAGTGCTTTAGGCAGAGATCACTGTGCCCGGCCACACCTGCTCCTCCCTCCGTTCAAAATGGTGTTGAGACATATGATCCACAGAAACTGGGATGAGGTGACAAGTGCTTGCTGTTGCTTTAAGTCTCAATGCTTTGAGATCCTTGGTTAGATGGCACTAGGTAATTGGTACAACTCTGATCTCTGCCTCTCTAATCTGGTCTCAGAGGAAAGGAAAGCATGTGGAGATATGGGTATACAAGGAAGCAGTGGGAAGCCAGATGCCGGCCTCCGCCAGCATCCTGAGCCTCGCTGCAGGGGCAGGGACCGTCGAGCTGCCACTGCATTCAGGGACTTGGAAGGCAATGGCTGGGGAGTTATTGTGAAAAGCATACCACACTGCACTCCCAAGTGAAGGCATGTCATTTGTGTGTGGTGGCACATGTATGTAATCCCAGTAGTACTCTGGGAGGCATATGCAGGAGGATTGCTAGCTCAAGCCCAGCCTGAGTGACCTAGTGACTTAGTGAGGCCCTGTCTTAAAGTAAGAACACTTTGTGTGTTATTTTTGTGGGACGGAGTCTGACTCTGCAGCTCAAGCTGAAATCACAGTAAGGAGCCCTTCCTGCAGGACTCTAGGGCTTCATAGCTGCAGCACCAGCCAGGAAGGTCACACAGCAATGCCTAGCATTAGACAGTGCCTGGCACAGGGGGCAGCTGGAGATTCACTCCCCATCAGCTGCAGACTCAGCTTAAACTGAGTCTTAAATTACAAGCTTAAACTCACTATGTAACCCAGACTGGCCTTGAACTCGTGGTGATCCTCCTGGCTCAGTCTCCTAAATTCTGGGATTGTCGGTATATGCTACCGAGCTGGGTTAGAAGTAAGAATTCTCAAAGGACTGGGGTTGTAGCTCAGTGCAAAGGCCTGGGGTTCAATCTCTAGATTTGGAAAAGCAAGACAGATGAGAAGTACCTATTCTGAGTCTGCAGCTGATGGGGAGTGAATCTCCAGCTGCCCCCTGTGCCAGGCACTGTCTAATGCTAGGCATTGCTGTGTGACCTTCCTGGCTGGTGCTGGAGCTATGAAGGCCTAGAGTCCTGCAGGAAGGGCTCCTTACTGTGATTTCAGGAAGAAGAGCCCTGGGCACCTTTGCTTCCCTAAAGACCAGCGGCTTTGCATGGTTCACAGGCAATGGGGCAGGAAATGGCCTGTGGTGAGCGAGCAAGACCCGTTACCTGCAGGTGGTTCTGGGTAATGAGGACTTAAATCCAGGCTCCTCCTTGAAGCCCATTAAGGGGACAGCTCATAAGAATGAGGAAGAGGGACTGAATGTCCAGCAGTTGGCTGGACACCTCGCTCCAGCAGCGGCCCCAGACTCTGGAGCCTTGCCATCCTGCATGGGCCATCAGTCACTATGCTGTGGTGAGGGGCCCCCCTCCCAGACCTTGCAAGGGGCTTCCCAGAGCCCAGAAATAGCAGAGAATAAGAATGCTACTCAGCAGCATGGTGGCCTGAGCCCCTAAGTCAAACTCAGATAATCCTGCAGACCTTATCATAACCAAGGGTTTGAACCTTCTTGGCCAATAGGAAAGGGAGTTGAAGGTACAGACCACCGGGCCAGCATGGCTGTCCTTTTTGCTTCCTCTTGGAGGTGTGGCTGAGAAGCAGTATGGCCCAGGGGTAGGAGCCTTGGGCCCACAGCTGGGGTGCCAGGGCCCCGGGGCTGGCCCTGTTCAGTGCTTGTGTTCAGGGTATCAACTCACAGCCCCTCTCAGGCCTGTGTGTATGGGGACAAGAGGTTGCCCGGCCAAATCGCTTTTGATCCTGTCACCGACCACCAGGAAGCATCTCCTTGTGTCCACCAGTGAGCCTTCCCCGTGTCCCCACCCCAACCCCAACCCCACCGTCTCCTCCCCAGCTGCTGTTTTCCTGTTGCCTATATTGCCTCTCCCTTCTCTCTAGTTCTCCAGCAAATCCAGTCATTTTACCTTGGAAATTACGTAGCCCACGCCTCACACTCTGGCCCACCCCATGGTTGTACCAGGCTCCTCGTGCTTGTGTTCCTAGCTTTGGCCTCCTCATTCCTGTAGATCTGCCTTTAGACCTTGGTACACACTGGCCTTCTGCTTGGGGACAAGCTGGGCCATAGCATCCAGGTCACCCACCCTCCTTTCCCAGCCTGACCTGACCCAGAACACCCCCAACACATGGCCTCAGTGACAGCCACCAGAGCCCTGTCACCCCCAGGGCTCATCTGCCTCTCCCCTCACATGCTACTGTGCCTACGTCCCCGGTCTGTGCCCTGCAGCCCCTGCCACCTCAAGGCCTCTCTTCCTCCCGGGAGTAGGGTCACAGCCTGCAGCTTCACTTCCCCAGGAGGAGACTTCTAAGAATCCTGTCGCAGGGCCCGCGGCTGCCTTGTTCTGTGCAAATGTTCAGCTGATGTTTCTTTTCATTGAATGAGTTCAGACAGGGTCTCTGCCCTGGAGAACATGCCTCGAGGAATATTGCACTCAATTTGTATTTGCAGGATATTAAGCAGAAAGGGGCCCGCAGGATCCTGCTCAGTCCCCATAGCCAAGCCAAGCCTGGGCTTCTCCACACTTGGGAATAAGAAGTAACACTCACTCTCTCTCTCTCTCTCTCTCTCTCTCTCTCTCTCTCTCTTTCTCTGCTTTGGATCTCAAGCATCAAGTAGGAAAAAGCCCCTTACAGTATCAATAGTGGATATCAAGAAGTCTGGGTTTGGATCTAAGTGCTGCCATTTATTTGCTGTGTGACCTTAGGCAAGTCACTTACCCTCTCTGGTTCTTGGTAAGAAAGCCAGATTAAATACACTGAATCCCTTTGCTTTCATCTGGCCCCTTCTCAGAAGCCCATTGGTTCTGTCTGCTGTAGGGTCACTGGGCCTCGGCCACAGCAAGAGGGATGGGAGAACGTGATCTTGCAGATGACCCTGAAGTCCCCGACATCGATCCTGCTCAGAACCTTTGTCCCTCCCTCTGGAGCCTCCAGTTCCCACAAGCATCGTTACATCACCCTGGGTCAGCCGGGTACACTCCTTCTGACACGAGATCCAGGACTTCAGCAAATACAGCCTGTTTCAGATCCTCCCAGGAAGCTGGCAGGGCCCCGGAGCCTTTGCAGATGGGATCCTACTGGCTGCCAGCTAGGAGCTTTGCCATCCTGTGGCGAGACCACATCGGAAGGAGAAGCCAGATGGGGCAGTGTGGCGGGCCCAGTGCTGTCTGTCGACTGGCCTCGGATGCCTCCTCTCCACTGCTGCAGGAAGCCCTGGGCCTCCTGGGCCATGACCTTCTTGTCACCCACTGCTTGGCCCTCGGAGGCTACTTGGATCCCAGAGAGCTTCAGGGCTGGTGGGCACCATGCCTAGTTTGCAGGCTTGAGGAGGGCAAGAGGATCTTCTCGGTCCCCATGAGGGACTCACAGAGCATTCCAGGGCAGCCCCCAGAGGCCACAAGCCCTCCCTTTCCGAACTCTTTATTTTGATAAAAATGGCTTCCCATGATTAATGCATGGAGCCGACGAGGCGGCTGCTGGATACTTTCTCAAACAGCGCACAACTTCCAGAAACATGGAAGCCCATTAATTATTGATCCTTGGGCAAAAGCACTGCCTTGGGAAGCAGCAGCTCTGAGATGATTTCTCATGCCATGCTACAGCAGCCGACTTGCCTGCCTGGGAGAGCCGGGTGTAGGTGCGCAGGGTGGGCAGGAGGCAGAGAGCCCCAGAGCCAGCTGACCCACCATCATCACCACCTATTAGGAGGAGCCCCCACCGCAGGAGTCCACCTCCCCACCAGAGGTGCCTCGTTAAATTCCTGGAGTGACCCCATCCGAGCTTTGAGGTCAAGAAAAACTGGGCACAGAGAAGGGGCCCAGCACCACCTTGTCCTTATTTATGATGCACAGTGTTTTATATATATGTGGAAAGCTGGCCATAATTTGCTTATAAATAATTGACTTCTCTTAGATTAAAATCTCTGGAGGGATCTGCATGTATTGACAACAAGGCGCTTCTGCCTACAGTGCAAATTAGACCCTTTCAAACCTGTCTTATCTCAACCCCCAACGTTATGAAGAGTGATTCTTTTTCCCTTCATCCCCTGTAATAACCTTCAACTAACCTTTAAACCGGAGTGAATAATTTAAATCTTATTTTCATATCAATGGAGGAGTCAAGCCAAGCAATTATCTTTTATCTGTATACTCTGTCGTCAGAGCGGCAGGCATAATGAAGTTTTCCCAAGCGAGCCAGATGAGACGGGGAAGAGTGGGGAAGTGAAAGATGGTATCTGAAGGCATTAACGCAACAATGAATTATTCAATAATGAGCACAAGATCTGTCATAACACTCACGCGCGCACACACACGCACACGCACGTGCGTACACACATGCGTACAGCCTTACATCTGCCCGGGGTTCTAGGCAAGTCAGGCTGACAGTCTGGGGGAAGAGGCATCCAGGAGCAGGTCTGGGCTAAGCGTGACAAATTGGTAAATCATCTACTCAATTAGGACAAAGAGCAGGTGCACAGGGGTGCGTTGTGGCGCAGGACCTCGGTGTCAACGGAGCAAACAACAGGAGGAGGGAAGACAGCTCGTTCACATGACAGGCTCCGCTTGGAGAAGAGCTCAGGCTGTGATTTTGCTAAAGGAGAGGGGGCTGGGCAAGAAAAAGATGTCATGGATGGGGTGGGCAGGAGGGAAGAATTTTTTAAAATGATAATAAAAAGCAAGTAAAGGTTGAAATTCCCCACGGTGCTCATTAAAATTCTACCGCACGCGTTTCTTCCTCAGGTCCCCCTGGACTGCCCGTGATCATTTTTATTAATTCATAAAATATCGCACCAGTGATTGAGGCTGATGATTAGTGGAGCCGACAAACAGAAGAGCTGGTGGAATATTGCATCAGCGCCTATCAGGTGCCTCCAAGTGAAAACACAGACGGTGCATGAAAATTCATCCTTCAACCAGGCCCTGGGTGACCAGCAGGCAGGGAGGGGCGGGTGGAGGGACCAGTGTGTCTGAGGCCGTTCCTGTCACCCCAGCTGTCTCCCTTGTTAAGACAGCCAGTGGCACCAGTGGACATTTCCCGTCCCCCCCTCTTGGTTTACAGGAAGTGCCTTGCTGAGACAGCCTCGTGACCTCATGTGGAAGGGACTATTGAGCATCCAGGAGGGCAGCCTGCAGGTTGTCAATGTAAGCTCAGAGCCTGGCTGGGCAGGTGCCATGACTTAGAGACCAGAGGCACCCCCGTGTGTATCTCAGCTCTTGTTGAAATATCTTTGTCCCCTGCCCTTTGCCAGAAATTCATCCAACCATTCCACCTTTCCACACTGTGTATCACTACTGTCATTTCACAGGTAAGGAAGCTTGTGAAGGTCTAGGGGCTGGCTGGGACAGAGGTCCCTATTTCAAGAACAGCACCATCATCTTCATTGGCTGGAGGACAGGAATAATGGCTGCCCTCTTTTGTTTCCATAGTTGACTCTTCCTTTTTCTAGTGTCCTTTTCCTATTTTTGTTTAAATAAATTCCTCTATCTTATGTTTTTTTCCACCTTTTTTTTTTTTTTTTTTTTTTTGCAGAACCAGGGATTGAACTCAGGTTTGTGCTTGCCAGGGAAGCGCTTATTCCACTGAGCCATTTCCCCAGCCCCTTTTTCCACCTTTTAAGACATGTAACAATGTGTGATGGAAGGCAAAGACAGTTATCCTTAATATGACCCTAGCCCAAAGGTTTAGTAAAGTGGACTCTCCAGGGAGGGAACAAGGGGAGGAGACACAGGAGTCCACATGACAACCAGCTTGTTGGGTAAGGGTTGTGCATCCCGTTTGGGGCCCCACTAGCCCAGACACATCAGAACCCAAAGCCCTGGCTGATCTTGACAATCTGCAGAAGACCTTTGACATACAGATAATCCCCTCGGCCCTACTGCAAAGATTTAGATTTGGCTGGTCTGCAGTGAGTCTGAGGCATGGTACTACTCAAAGATTTCTAGATGTTTCCCACCAGTAACCTGCCATGCTGAGAAGCACTTAGATAAGACAATCCTAGAACAGGATTCTATCACTACCCCATGAACTAAGCTTTCCTTTTCCTCTACTGTCCATACAGAGACACTGCATTAGACTGGAAATAAAAAGAGGTAGCGTGAATTCCTTTGAAGACAATCCATGATCCTATTTATCTTACACCTTGGGTACAGAATCCAGACTAATTTGCATATATCCTGAAATATTTCAGCTTTTTTTTTTCTTAGCAAATAGCAGTGCTATCTGTAATGTGGGAATAAAAGGACAACAAGTGCTCATGGATGAAATTCAAAATCCTTTCTCCTCTCAATTAGCTCAAGAAGACATCAAGCTTGCTCTGCTTGCATTTTGCATGGAATGTATTTGTACAGCTTCTACTGGGATCATTTTAGAGTTCATAGCTCCCAACTCTTCAGCATACACACAAAAGAAGTTTTTATCTTATGTACTGGCTTTCAGAGGAGAACCTTGCTTCTCTTGAGAACATGATTGAATTTTAGACTTGTTGACAGGGTGGACTGAACACTGCTTAGATTGCCTTCTTTGTTTATCCACTTGGAGACTCAAAGCCAGGTGACTGCTTCTCTCAGCGAGGCCACTCAGCACAGTCACCTGTATCCCTTTTCCTGCCTTAGGGAACAGGGACACACTTGTGGAGAAAAATACGTTAAGACAGTAGGAGCACATTTTGACACTTGTTGCATACTCATCTATCATCTTCTGGACCAGAAAATGACAAACTCAATGCCTGCAAGGACCAGACATATAGCCTATGACTGGGACAGGCCTGCGGAGGGCTAATGCCTGTGGACAGCTGGGGAACACAGGCCACGGCTACAGCTCAAGATAAAGAATGTTTGTTGTTTTTTAAATGATTGTTATGTTATGAACACATTTTTAGAAACCAGTTTGCTTAAGCCATGGGAAAATGCCCAGGACTTAATCCAAGTCAAGTTAAAATAGGACAAATCTGTAAGAAATGCTCCCTAACTTAGAGAGACTGTTTATACCAGCGGTTGGCCCTCCATTCCTTAATTTTCACTTTGGGACAACTATCCCAGCCTGACGGGAGGAGAGGCATTAAACTCCCACTTGGTGAAGGGAAATTGGTGCCCAGGAAAAGTCTAGTCAATAAGCTCTTGAGCAAAATGGGTTTCAGGGGCTGGGGAGATAGCGCAGCGGCATAAGCACCTGCCTGGCAAGCGCAAGGTCCTGAGTTTGATCCCTGGTATTTCATGCTGTGCCAGATCTAGCAGGCAGGCTGTGCTAGCCCTGAAACCGGGCATGGTGGTGCATACCTGCAATCCCAGCCCTGAGGAGGCTGAGACAAGAGCATCACTACAAGTCTGAGCTGTGAAGCAAGATCCTGTATCAAAATTTTTTAAAAATTCAAAAATAGGAGTTTTAGGATATAACTTGATGAATTAACTGAACAATTAATAATAATATAGATTATTTTGTCTTGAAAATATAAACCATCTTTGAGAAACCAGATCAGGGTGCTCTCAGGATCTAGAAGACGGTGTAAATGTGTCTTCAGAGTTTGAGAGTGGAGAGTTCAATTCTAGCTTTTATGCCTAGCAATTTTCATTCATGTTTAGTTTGTGTGTATGAGTGTGTGTGTGTGTGTGTGTGTGTGTGTGTGTATTTAGTGCAGGGTCTACAGGTCAGACTCATAGTGATTCTCTTGTTTTCAGCCTCCCAAGCAAGCACTAGGATTACCGATGCATACCACCATGCCTACTCTCAATCATAGTCTCAGCATGCCCTGGGGATGGGCCCTGCACAGCACGCAGAGAATCGAACCCTGGCCCCTGTGTCTGCCTAAGCAGGTGCTCTAATCTGCTGAGCTATCTGTCCAGCCCTTCATTCATGTTTAAAGAAAAATATATCAAAACTAAGTCAACACTTAATTCTGTACCTGGGATTTTGAAAAAAAAGAGAAAAACAATGGATCTTAGACTGAAATGTTAGAGATAAAACTATAAATATTCTAGAAGAAAATGCAGGTGAAAATCTTCACAACTTTGTTGCAAAGTAAAAGAATAAGAAGCGCCAGGTGTGGTCAGCTGCACTGGATGGTTGGATGTCTGTCCTCACCTCTGACACAGCTTTCTGACATTCAAGTTCTGAGTATTTGGATGGATCTACCACAGGCAGCCCTGAAATGATGCCCTCAGCCCTGTGATAGACAGCAGAAGCCCAGCTGAGACTACCATCTTAAGGTTTGTTTTTTGTTTTGTTTTTTGCAATACCAGGAATTGAACTTGGGACCTTGTACCTGCCAGGCAGGCACTTATGCTGCTTAGCTATAACCCCACCTCCTGCGACTACCATCTTGGGCTGCACTGCTTGCCAGCTTCTCACAGATTCTTCCACATCTGCATG
Organism: Tympanoctomys barrerae; assembly: GCA_002564285.1. Lineage (NCBI taxonomy): Eukaryota > Metazoa > Chordata > Mammalia > Rodentia > Octodontidae > Tympanoctomys > Tympanoctomys barrerae. The sequence continues at coordinate 27,770 of NDGN011557357.1, read as the reverse complement.
CACAGTTCTTCTGGGATTGCTAAGAAAGAGGGCTAAAGAGAGAGCAGCATAATCTTCCAGACAGAGGTAGGACCCTGCAGCGTTTGGATGCACAGGTCCCCCCATGACCTGTGAGGAACATATCTCTTGCAAATACCACCTTAGGCCTTCAGAAGAGGCAAGTCCTCTAGCAGTATGGCTAGGGCCTCCAGGTTCTAGATTGCTGGGGGCCAGCTGAAAAGGATCTTTAGACTGGAGGTTAAAGAGAGGGAAGCAGGAGGGATGGAGACCTGGGAGAAGGAACGAGCCCACATCAGAGCTGGCACAGGCTCAGCTGCAGGAAACACAGGCACCAGTCACACTCCAGACAGCCTTGAGACAACACAGGACATATGGTGGATCCTAAGACTCTCTACCTTTTGAGCCTCTTCCCCTGAAATCTTACTGTCCTTCTTCCCTCTTCCTGGGGCATCTGGACAGGGGCCACAGCAAAACCTCCTTGCAAGAGATCCGTACCCATCCATCAGCCAGGTCCGGCACCAGTCTTTCCAGGCACCAGGCCAGACAGGCACCTACACTTCCACGCTCGCTCCCAGTGACTTGTGGGCGAGAGTCACACTCCCTCTATCAGCTGGATGAGAAACAGGGTCCAAGATATTAAATAACTTGGTGGAGGTCTTTTGTCCACCGAGAGCAGAGATGTGAAGTCAGACATGCTCAGGTACGTTGGGGGGCTGGGCTTCCCCAAGAACCATGTCGGAGAGGGCTCTGGGTGAGGGCTCGGGTCTCCATGAGGTTCATTCCCCCATGGGTACAAATGGACATATTACCAACCCTGCCTCGCCCCAGCAAGACTTGAGGGTAGGAAAGCAGCCATAATAATGCTGTTTCACTAGGATGACAATGTAGCATCACTTTTATTCTCACAGCAACTTCCATGACCAGGGACCTAAGGAAGGTATGGGTTAAGGCAGGACATTCATTTCCAACAAAATTCCTGAAGCAGCGGGTTTCAGTTCACATCCTGTGCCAACCTGGGTGTAGATGACCTTGGGGCAAGTGACACAAAGGCTGTACATTGGCAGATGGAGAGGATTTGGGGAGAAGGAGGCAGAGGGATGGCAAGAGTGAAGTCAGGAGATGAGCAGGGCGTCTCCACTTGCAGAAGAGGCAGGGTCAGCCCATAATGCTGTCTGCAATGTGACCACCTGCCTGGGAGCTGGCCCCGTCACCTGAGGTGCTCTCTCTTTTTTCTTGAAGTAACTCCTGCTGACACTCACCTCCTGCCCTCCAGTGTAGAGGTGTCACCATAGATGCTTGGTGAACATTTTGTTAAATACCTTGAGTGCAAAGGAAGCTATTCATGCTCAGGCTTGGCTCCTAAGCGACCTCAGTCCGTTGAACTTAAAGCCCCTGCATCTACTGGAGGTCGATACACGAGGACCTTCTCAGCATGCGTGGATGTAGGTAACTTTTCTGGCAGTCTGTGGTGTTATATCAGGTACTGCTCCATGCTTTCAATCAAGAACCAACTCTGTCTCTTTGAACAAACAAGTTAAAAGAGAAGGCGCTCGCTCATTCCCAAGAACACTCCCAGCCTCCCTAGCCTTCCTTCCCAGTTTCTTAAAGACTGGTCTCCGTGCCAACCTAAATATTGCGTTTGGTTGGGAAAGGAGGAACCGCAAGCCCAGGATGGAAGTCAAACGATTCCACAAATATTGCTTATTTAAATAACATTTTTAAAAATACATCATGTTCAGTGGTGAAGAACTACTAAATTATTGAATTCCCTGAAGCGTCCTATAGGCTTTAAAGTGGTTCATGAAGCCCTATAAAGGAATAGAATAAATAGTCAAAAGGCGTTCTGGGCTGTATGTCAGGATGCCTGTAGAAGCCAACACTAAACATCTTCATGTAATCTTTCCACTCAAACCAATGATTAAACAGATTAAACAGATGATTAAACAAATAAAGATTAATGAAACAAGTGAAGCAATCAAATCTGTATGGGTATATAAACGAACGATTCCAGACAATATTAGAACAAATTGTCTAAAACTAATAGCGAATGCGTCGGTTCAGTCCCAACAGCTTTTGTTGGTCTCTCTCTTGGATGTAATCAAAACATTTGTTTAAACTAAGATGGATATGAGGCGCTAGGATGTCAGTTTCTTGAAAGAGAAAAATAAAACAAAAGCAGTGTCTTTGGGGAGGAGACCCACACTGCTGGTGGGACGGCGTTACTTCTAATTATTGGTTATTGATGTACTAATTACAATATGTACTTACTTGTCCTTATTTTCTTGAGATATCGACTATTTTGTTTCCTCTTGGAAGGACGGAGGTGAGATTTTATTTTTTCATTAATTAAAACTAGAGAGCTGTTTTGGGGTTTTGTTTGTTTTCTACTTAGGATGGTTATTGGGCTTCAACCTTGCTGACTGATACTGGGGTTTTCATTGACTGCTGCTTGGAATTCTTTGCACGCAGAGTCTAAACCTCTGCTGCTCCAAGCCTGGCTCCTACAGAGGCCCATTAAAGATGTGGATTCTTACACAGAGAAACATTTGCTGCTTTGACGTCACGGGAGCCTTCTCTCACAGGAAGGGAGAAGTCGGAACCCATCAGCCCGGGGGCTGAGATCAAGGTTTTCAGCGGCTTCAAGAGGAATCTGCTCTGTGTAGTTCCCTAGAAGGCCATTCAAAGGTGTGAGCGTGGCTCAGCGAGCCGGAACCCAGGCCACAGGCAGCTCTCACGGCAAAAGGACCCTCAGAATCAACAGGAATCGGAAGAAGGAAGCTTGGAAAACAGGGTGGGTGGGGAGGACACTGCATCACTGGAGGCCACACGGTGTCTCAGTAGGCAGAGTGGGGCGAGTGTGCTCTTGCCGCAAGCACTGTGGCCACACTGCCTTGAGGCTGTGCCAACGGTCCCTTTGTCACCGGTTATTGCTCATGCTACTGGGTCCAGGCAGGAATGCATTTGGCCGGTGGCCTGAGCCGTGCGTCCCAACCCTAGAGACCCCAGATTCCTGGGGAGGTGGACTGGCTCTATGTGCCTTGCCAAGTGGAAGGCAAAGGCTGGGCCTCCCAGGAAGACAACCTAGCGAGACGGTCTGGGCTTGGGCGGCACGAAGAATGAAGCAGGACGGCGATTTTGCGCATGTGCAATGGGTCCGACCTGGGGCGTGGAGCTCCTACTCGCCTGGTGCTCGCTACCCTGGCATGCACAGTGCGTGGCAACGTTCTGGTCTCCCAGTCAATCCCACTGTGACTGCCCAGTGGATTTTTGGGAAGGGACAACACCTGCCCTGAAAGCCAGACCCAGAGCCCTCTGTCAGGCCTGCAGGGAGAGGAGGCAGCTGTGCCCGGCTAGCCTCACCCACGCTGGCCCTCGAAGGCTGTGCTGTGGTTTCTGCTGCCCGAGTCTCTCCCCGAACTCGCTGCTGTTCGAAAGCCCTGAAGAGGCCGAGGTCTCTAAGGCGTTTCCATGGGGGAGGTGGCCTGGCACCGGAGTAGGTGTGAAGAAAGGGCTCCAGAGAGGTCCCCGCTGTCAGGATAAGGATGGCCCGCCCAGAAAGGTTTGCCAAATAAATTCAGAGCTCATGAACCACAGTCACTACAAAACGTTGTTCCTGCTGCTCGAGAGGGCCAGCTTTCCTCCCTCCTCCACCCGTTCACACTGCTAGAGATCGCCTTTAACTGCGGCTTCACTGGACGAACATCAGGGAGCGCCCCATCCGCCCCTACCTTCCACTCCAGGGCAACCCCAAAGCTACTTCCTCTGTTCACTCAGGTGGCCAGCGACGGTCTTCAGAATGATTTTCACGGTGACAACCCTATCTAAAAACCATGAAGATCTGCAGTGATGTAGCCAGGAAGGAATCTCAGCTGGATCTCCAGAATTAGGAGAAAACCTTATTTTGCCAACACAGAAACAAATGCCAGAGGTGGAAAGTGGCTTTCCCGGGGTCACACAGCTAGTCTGATAGATCCAGGCCTAGGATTTGACTTGATCCTCCCGGTCTGCCCATCCTTCCACCCTTCATGCTGAGAATGTTTTCCTACACCGAACGGTTCAGTGCTGAGTCATCTGCGGCCAAGTCCTCTGGCAAAATTTCACCCTTCCTTTGTCCCCAAAAACAACATCTCTCCACACTACTCTACAATCATCCATTTGCCGTCCTAAAATTACTGCAGCCTCCTTTGCTTATTTTAGCTACAACGGGTCTACAATTTACACTCAGTTTATGTGGATTACCCAAAACCACAATCAATCCCCAGGCACGTCTTTGAGTAGAAACCATGAAATGTAGACCAGTTGTGGCCCCCTAAAAAAGTCAAGGAGGAAAAGATTTAGCAGGCTTCTGTCCCCTCCACACTTCCTGGGTCACTACAGAAGTGACTTCCATTAAGAATTCTCACTCATCTGAAACCCAAGAAATAAATCAGGTGCTCATCTGAACCATACTTTCAGGGTGGCCTAACCATCACGCATCAGGGAGTTGGCATTACGGGCACCAATATTTATAGATCCAGTCAAGTAGTGACACATTAAGCACATTCTAAGAAACAGAGGTCTTGGCATGCTTGATATCAGTGGGGAGGAGTGAAGGAAATGGAGTGTGGAAGAGCTACAGAACAGCTCAAGCAGGCTTCCAGACTCTCAAGGGCTGCATGAGAGGTAGGTGAGAGTGCTGGGGGAATTGTACATCCTCCACTCCCTGGGAGTCCAGCCTGTGGAAGGAGGCTGTTGTCTCAGCAAACAGCAGGCCTCCCAGCTGCACCTATCTTTGCACCGATAGTGCCCACACAGTACCCATCACCCAGCAGGTACCAGAGCACCTGGCATCTAGTGGGCACCAAGAACTATTAGTAATTAATTGATGAGATAAGTGTATGAGATACTAATGAAATGCAGTGTGCCCAAGCCCTGTCTACCCAGTGGGCACTTTCCGTGTAAGAGCTTGGCAAGGGGTGGCTCTGGGTACTTCGGGGGATGGGTAATCTGGCCAAGTGAAACCCTGCCCACCCAGAATTGGATGGCGCTTTTCCTTTTTCAGTGTGCTTTCTCTTTGCCTTCTTGGAGCATGACCTTCTTGGGCCATCTCAGGGAGCTGTTTGCTCAGAGGGAGATTAGACTTTGTTTCCAAAGAGATTCGTAGTAAAAGATTGAGACAATATTCAGTTATTGACACACAAAATGGGATTGTACATCAGAGCAGCGGCCTAGTAAACCAAATGCTGATTTCAGAGAGGATTTTCTAAATTCTTTTTTCTTTCCCAATGAATATTAGCTGCCAAGATTGGGGTCTCAGCTCGGAGGCTTTCTAGTGTGTGGACCAAGCATGCCCTTGTTTGCCATTAAGACTCAGGCAAGAGTTGGATATGGTGGTGTGAGCCCCCAACTGTCCCATGGCATAAAGCCTGCTTCAGCAGAGAGAGGGGAGTGGGGAGCTCCTTGGCAAGCCAGGGGAGGACCACATGGCTGGGAGGCTGAACACAGAGGTCTGCATCCAAGAGGGATCGACGAGAAGCTGAGCCAGCCCTGGGAGCCACCCAGCACCTATCAAGAGCAGGAGATGCATCTCTACATATGAGGTTTGTGGAAATTAATCAGCTCAACCACATACAGATCTCCTGTATAGGACAGTGTGTGGTCATGGCCAAATGAATGGGGAGATGGCAAATGGCAAAAATACAGAGTGGGGTAAAGTGAGGGCTGGATGGGCTCTTCTTGCTTAACTCATCTTTCTTGCTTTTCCAGTCATTCTGCTTCTGTCTTGGAGGACTACACCTTCCCCAGGACTGTGGTCCAGATAAGATTACCAGGCACAACTTTGTTCCTCCCATTTCAGGAGGATGATTCTTCTGGCTAATCAGAGAAATATTTACCTGCTTAAATGCAGTGGATTGGTTCAAGATGGATAATCCTCTGGGCCAATCAGAACATTATCTACCTGCTCAGATGAAATGATTGGTTTAAGCATGACCATTCAGCTTTCTGTGAGCCTCACTATACAAAAGCTGAGGAAGACAAGTTATCTCTTCCTTTTGACTTCAAGCTGTACAACTTGAACTTGGGGCTACCAGCAACCATACTTCCTACCCCATGTGAAGAAGGCTGCAGATTTATGGGGAGGAAGTAAAGAAGCAAGATGAGGAGACAGACCCAAAGTCCCAAGACATGTTTTGCTTCCTTACATCTATCTGATTAACCTTAGACTTCATAGTTCCATGAACATCTAGTGCCTATTTGTTTTTCTCAAGCTAATTTGAGCTGCAGTGCTTATTATTGCCACTAAAGTCGAGCCCTAGTCCTACAGAAATACCAGAAAATAGGGCCAGCAAGATAGCTCAGAGGACTAAGCACCTGCTTAGGCAAGCACAGGGACTGGGGTTTGATTCCTGGTACTGCATGCTGTGCCAGCCTTCCCACCTAATGGAGACTGGGCATGGTGGCACACACCTGTAATTCCAGCACCAGGGAGGTTGAAAACAGGAGGATCACTGTGAGCCTGAGCTGTGTAGTGAGACCCTGTGCCAAATACATTGAAGGAGCAGAAGGAGGAGGAGGAGGAGGAGGAGGAGGAGGAGGAGGAGAAGTAGAAGGAAGAGAAGAAGGAGGAGAAGAAGGAGGAGGAGAAGGAGAAGGAGGAGGAGGAGAAGGAAGAGAAGAAGGAGGAGAAGAAGGAGAAGAAGAAGGAGAAGAAGGAGGAGAGGAAGGAGGAGAAGAAGGAGAAGAAGGAGAAGGAGGAAGAGGAGGAGGAGGAGGAAGAGGAGGAGGAGGAGGAGGAGGAGGAAGAAGAAGAGGAGGAGGAGGAGGAGAAGAAGAAACCAGAAAGTCTTCCTGGAGTGGGTAGACTAGGACTAAACCTTGGAAGATGGAAAGTTGTTGTAGACGAATGTTTGTATTTCTCCAAAATCCACACCCAGAATACTAATCTTGATGAGATGATATTTGGAGGTGGGGCCTTTGGGGGCAGTAATTAGATTGTGAGGATGGAGCCTCAAGTGAAATTAGGATCCTTCTAAGAACACATACCTGAAAGATGATCTATCTTTACTGTATAAATTCACATCCAGAAAGCTGCCCTCAGCGGACCAGGGAAAGGATCCTCGTCATAAAATCCAGCTAGCTAGCATTCTCATCTCAGGATTCCAACTTCCGAATCTGTGACACAAATGTATTTGTTTAATTTTCAGGCTGGTAACAGGCACTGACAGCGGTGTAGAGGGGATGAATGCAGACATCCACAGTGGTGTACGGTACGTGCAGGAGCGGTGAAACCCACAGGCAAAAGTTAATGTGTGCCCAAATTATGTAACCACCAAGTAGTGGAAAGTTGCCTTCTTTAAAAAAATTTTTTAATATTAATTTTAATCTTTTATTTATTCGATACAAGGTCTCCATATGGCACAGCATGACATGGCATGGCACTGCGCGACACGTGGTATCGGGGTTCAAATCCGGGTCCTTGCACTTGCCAGGCAGATGCTTAGACTGTTGAGCTGTCTCCCCAGCCCGCCTCCTTTTTTCTTAAAGGCAACAGAGGTCCATGGAAGGTGTTCGAGCAGAGCACGGCAGGCCAGACACAGCCTCAAAGGGGAGCTTCTTTGACCTTGAAGGCAGAGATGATACACAAGAGCAAGAATGGCCCTCAGGTGTGTCTTCACGGAGTGCCTGTGGCAGCAATGAGAGACTGAACAGGATGCTGAGTCCCACCCCTGTTTTCACAAAGAAGGAAGAGGAGTCCATATGCTTAGGTGGCCGAGGGAGCATTAGAGACCCGTAACTAGCTCAGGTGGGAGGCTTCGTGCCTGCATTCATTTTCGGCTCTGTGTAACAAGACAGCACCAACTAAGTAGTTTTGAACAGCGCCCACCCACGGGTTTTCAGTTGTGTGTGTCAGACCCGGCACAGTGCAGGTGGGTTTCCCACTCAGTATAGATCACAGCTGACATCAGGTGGTCAGGCCAGGGGCTCACTGGGACGCCCTGGGGAAAATTCCCTTTTAAATTTTTTTTTTTTTTTTTTTTTTTTTTTTTTNTTTTGGTGGCACCAGGAATTGAACTTAGGACCTTACCCTTACCAGGCAAGCACTTATTCCACTGAGCTATCTCAGCAGCCCCTAATTTCATTCTTGTTAACAGAATGTGACTTCTTGTGGCTTTGGAGTTGATGCCTCCATTCTCCAGTGTCTTTGTTTTCTTGCATCTGGGCCTCTTTGTCTCCAAGCCAGAAATGGTTTATGGAAACCTGGTCACACTGCATGCCTCAACCTCTCTCTTCTACACCCAGCTGGAGATCTACTCTGAGCAGCTGGAGGGCCTGTAGGACCAGGTCGGGCACACCTCATAATCTCCCTGTCTTTAAGCCAACTGATTAGAGACCTTGAGCCCGTCTCCAAAGTCTTTGCACAACATGGGGATTAGGGTTTGACTGAGGGTCCAGAAGTTTTTTTGGGGGGGGTGCACTTGATCTCTGTAGAACACCCTGTCTCCTTGGTATTGGCTCTTAAGGAGAAGAGCCTGGCAGCGCAGTTCATTGAACTGGAATGTGCCTGGGAGCACTGCACAGAACCACACAGAAGAGGAGCCCTTCATTTCTAGTGAAAAGGCAGAACTCAGAGGCCCAAGCAAGGGCTGACAGCGCGCACCGGCCCACAGCTGCTTCCTGCTGTCATGTGCTTCTGGGTTTGTTCCGAGCCACCTCCCCATGGTTGGCAGCGCTCTCTGTGCCCCACAGAAATGCCCGTGGCATGCACTGAAGCTTCTGGCACAGCTTTGGCAGCACCTTCATGCACCCTCCTGGATCCATGGCCTCCCATCACCAGCAGGCCCGGCTCATCCTCGTCCCTTCCTTGCAGTTAACCCATTGGCCTCCCAAGAAGCTGCACTGTCCTTCATCCTTCTGGAAGAGGCCCCAGTGGTTGCCGCGCAGCCTGGAGGAGCCGTCAGAGTCATGGGGTCCCCGCGCCTCCACACTGTGGCACTGGGTGTGACCACACTGTGGCACTGGGTGTGAGTGGGTCCCAGGACAAGGACCTCGGGTTCATTCAATCCGGCTCAGCCACGCACACATATTATGTCAGCAGGTTTGCTGGTCACCTGGGTGATCATTATTCAATAAGTGGCCAGTTCTTGCCCTGTTGAATCAATTCATTTGAGATAACTTAACAGGGCTGGTGGGAGGAATTTGCTCAAATACAGAGCTGTAGAGGGGAACAAGGTAGAGAGGAACATGCATTAGTAGTGAGACTAATTACGGTCTCTGACCTCCCTCCTTCTCAGGAAGAGAGGAACGCCCCTCTTTTGGAGTAACCTGCTCCTGCCACCCTGGGGGCAACCTGGGAGGTCACCGCCCCTGGGGAGCCACCCCGCCCGCTAGGACTGCACTGTCACATCGTCAGCCTCCAGGATGGACCTGCTTCTGGTTCCCCAGTCTCCAGCAGGTCGGCTCAGCTCCGAGCAGTTTGTTTTTTGAAAAGTCTCATAAATTTCCAAGAAACTTCTCCAGACAACTGTCACGAGGCTGCACCTGCCAAACAAACACAAACAGAGCTCTCCTCCACCAGATTAGTTACTTAATTAAGAAGAGAAAGAGACAAGGCACATAATGTGGAGATAATTACCCATCTTGCCAAGTCTCTAAGTGTAGCGCGGCACACGCGGGCCAATTGCAGCACTGCCGCTAATGCATATTCATCCAAAGTTGTAACTGCTGTGAACATTTTCCACACAGACAGCAATATGTTCAACCAACAATCTGAGCTCCTCCTCAGATTCCAGCACCTTCCCACACCCTTCCCCTGCCTGCCCAGCCTCCTTCCAAGGCTCCCTCCCAACCTCCCTGTGAAGGAATTTACTAAACAAAGCAAATAGAAAACCAGTTGCAAGGGAGTGTGACCAAAACCTTCTCCAGGTGATGTTGGTGGGAGCAACCAAAAAAATAAATGTTTGGATTTTTCCCTGGCACGTTGACTCATTCAACTTCATTTCATCTCCGGGAATTGCAAGGCTGTGTGGAGTGTTTACTGGGCTAGACCCAGTGCCAATCAAGTAGTTTGAGGTACAAAGGCGAATATAGCAAGTCCAGGAGGTTTACATCCAAAGAAAAATGATCTCTGATCTATAGACTAGGCTGGGTGCGGATTATTTCAAAAAATAAGATAGAGAAATTATGTAATCTGCCCAAACAACAAAGTAACAAAACAGACCTGGGCCTTCAGTCTAACTTGTATGAGTCCAAACCCTAGGTACAAGGCAGACAAGGAGAAATTTGCCTGTGGAAACAGGCAGATGGAGGAAAGAACAGACCCTGGAAAGGCATAGAAGATGTGGACACTGCCACATAGAAAGCTCTGTCACCTAAGATAATCACTGACCCGGGAAAGTTACTGAAAGGAAGACGATGAGATCTAAGAAATAAAGGTCCTGGTAAAACTAAAATCAGATTCCTAAAGCTGCTGCCGAGCACAGTGCCTGGCCTTGGCAGAAGCTTCAGAAACGCAGGCTGCCCCCGTGTTACAATAGTTTGACTTATAATTTTTCAACTTCATCACAGCGTGTACATTTAGTAGAAACCATACTCTAATGTTCTATTTCCTTAGGCTCTCGATATGCGGCATGCTACTCTCTCACAAAACCGGTTGATGCCACATAACCAGGAAAGAAAGAATCATTACGGTGTATTTGTTTGCCAGGTTAAGTGCATTTCTCACTTATAATATTTTGCACTTACAATGGGCTTAGGAGAATGAAACCTCATCATAAGGTGAGGAACACCTATAGTCGTGTGCTTGTCGTGGATGAAATAGAACATCTTGAGCACTATAGGACATCAGGGGAAAGGGAGGTCCACGATAGTCGATAGCTGACACAGGAGCCTCAGTAGGTCTTTACATGTAGATCTCTACACGCAGGTAGGTCGAGGCAGGCAGAAGTGAAAGCAAAGACATTTCAAGTGCTGGGAAAAAAGAAGGGAGACTCACCTATTCAGGAGGTCACAGCAATGGTGGGGCAGGAGGAGGTCAGGCTGGAAGGTTAGGCTGAGTACAGAGACCTGGATGTCGGGGCTAGAATAATCAAGGACATTTTGAATGTAGTTTGAACAGTGGAGCTGAGGTTGGGGCCCTCGCTGTCAGGCCTGCAGTCGGGCCTTTGGGAAGAAAGATCATGAAGAATCCAAAGTTCCTGATGAAGGAAGCTGGTATGGCAGCTTTCCGAACATGTGTAAGTGGTGGGAAAATCAACAACACAGCCGGGTCGGGGGACAGCACACAGGCATCCTGATCGGATGCTGTCCTCTGTGCTACCCGACTTTCCTCACCCTCACTCACCAGGACAGCCAGCAGGAAACACAGCACCTGACTCCTAAGAAGAGAAGAATACACAGATTCAATTCAAACAAGGTTGGGATTGTCTTTCCAGTCTCACGCTAGACTCTCAGGAGCCCACCGTTAAGGGAAAGCCAACAGATCGCGGGCTATCGCCACCATCCCTGCTCGTCTATCAGGAGGTCCCAGACTGGTTCCCAGCGGGGTGCCAACTCCTGCTGATGGGAGCCACCTGGAGCCCAGAACAATGGAACAATGTGAGGACAGTGATTCAATTGTGTGCCGCAATTGATTAGCGATGCCTGCCAAGAGCACGTCATGCAGGAGCGGCTGCATTCACGCTTGCCATCCTTGGCAACTCTCCCTGGGTATCTGGCCAGGTTTGAGCCTACATCCAGTCTTGGATTATTTGTCTCCATTTCTGGAGGAGAGTAGAAACAAAAAGAATAAAAGAACAACGATAGCTACCAAATACTGAAGCCTTACAGTAGTCGCATAAGGAGGGAGTAGCTTTGGTCTTAAAAGGCCCTTTCTTAGCTAAGCAAGAGGAATGGCTCACTGCTGTGGTTCCTGTTCCCAGACTGCAGCACAGTCACCCGGGAAGCAGTGGCAGTGACTTAGCTGTCCCACCGATGTTTGGTTTCAAGGACCCAGGGCGGGTCAGACTTCGGCTTTAAGGCTTGCTCCGTGGTTCTGATGAGGCTGAGGCTGAGAACCTCTGTGCTCCAGCCAGTGCAGGGGCTGCAGCAACATGGAGTTCATGATTTCATTCCCAGCCCAAGGCCCCCGATCCTCAAGCCTGTGTGGGTGCTTCCGGCTTGGGCTCTGCAGGTGCACTGAGCTCAGCTGGGGACAGCAGGAGGCGAGGATGAGCCTACGTAGTGCTGGCGGCATCAAGAAGGACCGCGGAGACAGGCTCTGGGCCGGACCTTGGAAGAGGATGGGCAGAATTTGGACAGAGAGCTTTGCAGTAAGAGGACCTGCACGTCATAAGACACCAGGAACAGCAGGAAACTGGCTGTGCAAAACTCCAGGGAAAGACCACACAGAGAGGCCCATGTGGCCCTCAGAGACCTGACTTAGAGAACCGAGGTCGTGAGTCGGGGGCAGGGTTCTGGTACACAGACTCTCCTCGGGTTGGCCGACCCGCCGAGCCCACCTTTCGGAAGCCCTGCACCTGGCCCTTTGCCAGATTTGGCATCACAGCGGGCCCCCATGGCCAGGGTCTCTCCCTGCCTGGTCTCCTCCCAGCATGTACCCCCAGTTTGTCAAAAACCTATTGTTTCAACTTGGCACCAGCCCACGTTGCTTCTTTTGTCCCTTCCTGTCTCCCACCTGTTCACAGGGGCTTCTAAATTAGTCATCTGTTGCCAAGGAAACAGTCTGCTCCCCCAGGGTGTGTATCCTGAGGGTTGCAAGAAGAGAAGGAAAGTGAGTTACCTGGGCTCTCTTGGTCCGTGCATGGCACACAAAGGTGTTCAGAATTGTTAAGGAGCAGCTCGTGTTTAGCTCAAACTCCGTTCCTGATAGAACCAGAAATGCCGCCAGGCAGAACCCCGTGGCAAGGTCCTGGGAAAAGCAGAGGTCCCATTACCCACAATCAGGTGGATCAAGCCTTCTCTCTCCATAAATCCAGTCATCATTGACACTCAGCCCTGCAACGCATTTGGAAATGCTTTGAAAACTGAAATCCTATTACTTACAGAGGAGAATTGTTACCTGCATTTGTTCTGTCCAGAAACACTGTGAAAACTTCTATCCCACTCCAGGTTCTCGTCACATGTCACATGTGTAGCATTAGGGAAGGCCCTTTGTCCCCACTATGCAGATCCAAGGACACAGATTTCCATGACCCACTTAGGTGACACAGCCGGTGAGAGTCGAGCTCCGTGTGTCCCCGCTGGAAGCCTCTGCCCAGCTTTCTTGCTCCCTGGTGCAGTCTGGTCTTTCTTTAGCTGACGCCAGGATGCTTTCTGCTGGTGACAGCCTGCCTGGGCCTCACGGTGTCCAAAGAAACAGTGGCACTTCCAAAGTAGTGTTTTAATTTCTTCTCATTAAAAATGCTCAGTGGTAGACGTACTGGGGGCCAGTGAAGAGCGAGAGGAGGAAGAGAAGGAGGTGGAGGAAGGCAGGGCCATAAGGAGCAGCAGAAATGATGAGTGATAGATTCCAGTCACTTGGCCCAGGGCTGTCAGCACTGATGGCCCTGCTATGGGCTTTGTTCACTGGCTGCCCCTCACCCTCCTTGAAAGGCAGCTAGTGAGGAAAGCTTTATGTGGTTTTAAAAGGGGTGCTGTCTGGGAAGGGGATGGTGGCTTGTGTGCCAGCGCCTATGGTTTAGGGCACTAAATCTGGGTGGCCCTGCAGATTCGTCTCTAATCGAGCAGACCCAAAAGGAGACCCAGGTGCCACTTCAGCTGCAGAGTGCCACTTTTTACCACAAGGCTCCTGTTTTGGCACACCTTGGAAGTGTGCATCTTCACAGGTGGGTGCAGACAGTCCCGGAGGCCAGCCTGGATGGCACCTGGGGTGCGATGGCCGTGCCCCATCCTGAGTCCCTCCCTACTTGCGAGCTGTGCCCACCACACCTACCTCAGCCTGCCTGTGAGTGGCTTCCCTGCACAATGGCAGCAGTGTAGGTGCAAGGCGGCCAGACGGCAGCTGTATTTTAGTAAAGCACAGCAAGAAACAGACAAAAACAGAAGCCAAGCGTGGTGGCGCATGCCTGTAACCCCAGCGCTCTAGAGGCTGAGGCGAGAGGACTGCGTGGAGGTTCCAGTTCAGCGTGGGCAACTTAGTGAGAGGCTGTCTCAAAATAATAATGATAAAAAAGAACTGTTGGGTTCTTAGTGCACCCCAACCTGGACCTAGGTGCTTTTCATGTGTCCCGGAATAAATCCCCAAACCATCCTAGTAACCTAGGGTGCTATCCCAGCTCTGAGTGCTGCAGTCAGACCTCCCCTAAATCTCTTCCATTTTCACCTACAGGAGCATGAGGAACTTAGAACTTTGGCTAGCTTCTGAGACTCCATTTCTGCAATTGTAAAGTGGAGGCCTTCAAAATGCTAACCTCAAACTGCTGATGCCAAGGAGCTGGGGAGATAGCTCTGTGGTATAAGCGCCTGCCTGGCAAGTGTGAGGTCCTGTGCTTGATCCCTGATACAGAGAGAGAGAGAGAGAGAGAGAGAGAGAGAGAGAGAGAGAGAGAAAACGAACATCAGATCATGAACCCAGCCCAGCGCTTGGCTGGTGATTATTTGCACCGTTGTCATAATGAGGGTGCAAGTGCTGTGAGCTCAGTCTTGCAGAAGCTGCGCAGAGCTGGGGTTGGACTCGGTCCAGTCGAACTCCAGAGCTCTGCCACCAGAACGTGTGAAGAGGCTCAATTTGTGGTCCAGGGACCAACACATCAGCATCCCCAGGAATGCACGGTCTCGCCCCACCCCACATCTGCACCTGTCCTCCTATGGATTCCATCCGCCCACAAGTTTGAGAGCCCTTGGCCAGGGAAACGCCTAAGGGCCGCACTGTGGCTCCCAGCTGTCCTGCTCCCTGTCTCCATCCTGCTGAGAGAGAACTCCAGGACACTCAGAGAGGTCATGCAAAGAAACATCAGGCCAAGCAAATCCTGCAGAGCTGGAGGAGGAGGCACAAAGGGTGCTCACAGCCACAGGGGGACGGGGATTTTGAATGAACTTTAAAACAACAACGTAAGGAGAGTCATAGCTGCATCAATGCGTAACATCCCTCTCCCCGTCTCTCTTCTCTCTGCATCTGCCCTGGCTCCTGGTCCAGAGAAGAGTCACAGGACAGTGAGTGCGAGGACCCTGAGCCACACCATCTGTGTTACTGTAGCCCACATCACTGACATTGTAAAGAAAAGGGTTCATGACAGTGAGACCAGAACAGGAAAAAAGAGAGATTGATAAGTTGTCCCACCTAGACCGGGAGATAAAGCCTGCAGTGTTCCCTGTGCTTGCCATGGGGGTGGGGGGAGTGAAGACCAGGCCAGGATGAGGGGAGATGGTGAGGCTGCTGCGCCTAGGAGTGACTTCATCCTAAAAGGCTGTACCCGGGTTCTCCCCCTGTATGAGGTCAGCTGGACCTTACCATTATTTTGAGCTCCTGCAGACAGAAGCACCTGAGCCAGAAGCTCTGATCATGGTCCTGCCCAGGGGACCCGCCCAGCCCATCCAGCTGCTGGGAGCTGATGCCTGCCCTGCCAGCTGCTAGGCTGCCCCCTGCGCTCTGAGCTGCACACACGCTGAACATTGAGTGGCAGCAGGTGAGTGCCTCACAGGGAAGCAATGAAAGTCACAGCCGTAAACGAGTTTATTATTGTTGTTAACTCGAGAAATAAACGTCTGGAGCACTAATAAAACATTGTATTGTCTGTCTTTATGTTGCAGGGCCCAGGTTTCTCCCAGCACTTTGGCTGTTGGAGCTGGTGTGGTCCTTGGAGCCCCAGGCAGGGCCTGGATGTGGGTTCCTTCCTGATTTTGAGTGAATTTTAAAACAACAACACCAACATAAGAAGAGTCATAGCTGCATCAATCCGTAACATCGCATTCCTCAATCTCTCTGCATCTGTCCCGGCTCCTGGTCCAGAGAAGTGTCACAGGACAGTGAGTACGAGGGCTGTCAGGAAAGCAAGGCACAGGAAGGACTGGGGTGGGCGGCTTTGCATGGTGGGAAACTCACAGAGACCTCTAGAAGTCCGCCCAGAAGCGCCATCACGTCCTGCGGCTCTGTTCTCACGCGCGGAGCATCGCACACTCCCGTAATGGGATGAGCTGACTGTCCTCATACCTTGATCTGTGGATCCCCAGACAGGGACTCATGAGGATGCCACGGACATGTGGCTGTGCCTTCTAGACAAGGTCAAGATGGCACAGGCCTTCTTAGGAGTCTAGGGTGGATTCACTGGGGTCTCCTGGACAGGAGTGTCCTGGTCAGATGCAGATGAGGACAAAACCTTTAGGCACCTTGGACATTTGACTGGCCATGGCTTATGTCTGGGTGAGGCTGGCTGGTGCTAAGTGCTTTGTCAAACTTTCTATCACCAGGAAATGAACACAAAGCACACTTATTTGCTTATTTCCTGTTTGGAGGTGCTTCTGACTGATGGGCAGCTTCCATGTGGTGATTCTAGCATCCAGGTTTCACCCACCTGGTACCTCTGACTGCTCTAAGGCTTCAGAGTCCTCTGTATCCCTTAAGCTGATAAAAGAAACCTGTAAAGAAGGCAACCAAGGCCCAAAATCCACCCGGCTCCTCTCCATTGGTAGGTACCAGTCACATGGCCCAAGATGTCACAAAGGATCATGGGAGATGTAGTCTTCAGCTGAGCAGCAGCCTCTCACATGCGCAGGGAACATGCAAGTCTGGCCATGTTTGCCACAGTGTATTTCTGCTTATTGTATGGCTAAGAAAAGAGATCAGGGTCACCAGTGTCCTGCCTTCAAGACTTAGTCTGGCTGTCCCCCACTCCATTGGAGAACCTCCTCAGCTAGGAACATCATTGAAATGTTATTGTTGAAGGGTAAGACGATGTAGAAAGAGAATAATGGGCAATTCCTCGCAGACTGACTTAGTTTCTCCTACCTGGAAAATGGAATAACTGAGAACACCCACTCCCTCAGGTTGCAGTTCAAATGAGGGGAGGCCCTCAGCGCATAGGACCTGCGCTGTAGAAGTTAATGAATGAAGAATGAGATCTGCCTTAGAGCCAGAGAAATGGGGAAAGGGCCAGCTAGTGTGGGTGGATATCGAGGCCCCCAAATCCCACCCCTTGGGATCAGCTCCGAGCTCTGTGTGGCCCTGTCAGGTACAACTGTGTGTGTGCACCTCTGCTGGGTTTAAACTCACTGCAGGAAAAGCTAACTGATACCAAGCCTCCCCCCCCAGCAGTGAATGTATACACACAATCACAGACAGAAGAAAAAACAAATAGGCGTTTTATCCCTTAGAGGAAGGCAAAGTGATGCTGTTCAGCTATGGATAGCGACGTGCTATATTTAGCGTGGGTTTGGCGCAATCATAAACGGTCTTGCATTATTTGAGGGTTTAAGCAAGTATTCCACTTCCAAAAAATAATTACCTTACCAAGACTTTGGCAAGAAAGAGGGAGAGAGAGGGAGGGAGGGAGACAGAGAAGGAGGGAAAAAGAGGTGGGGGGGAATTCTCAGAAAGCTGACGGTGTGCCCCCTGGGTGCTGGTACCACAGCTGGGCAGCTCCAGGGAAGGACACAGGACACCACTGTGGGCTGGTGAAGCACGGTTCCATGCCAGCCGGCTTCCCTGTCCTCGCCGAGCCACTGGAGAACTGCACGATTGTGACAGCTGTGGATGTCACAGCCGATCTGTAAAGGGCACGTGGAGGGTCTGGCCCATGGCTCCACCACAGTTGCAGGAGGCTGCCAGGGACACTGAGGCAAGAGAATGCTCTTTGGAGCTCCTGGAGCCCTCTGCGTGCTCCAGAGACTGCTGGCCACCCTGGCACGTTTGAGATCCTGGTAGGAGCAGGTTGGTTGGGGAAGCTGCTTCATGTTCCCCCCACTCCCTTCCCTCCTCCTCTCCCTCTTTTCCTGCTCTCAGAGTCCAGGAAGCTAAGACAATGCATAGAGAACTTGGCTCTGCTAAATTCTTCAGCAACCTACAGGGCCCAGAATGGACCAATGGGGTGGGGAAAGGGTAGAGACTTGAGTTCCAATCCAAGCTCTGCCATTTAATCACTGTGCCCTGGGGCCTACTGTGGGGACCCCTAAACCTCAGGTCCCCTGTGTGTGGCGTCGGGGGATTGACACAAGGCTAAGCAAAACAGAGGGCGAAGCATCCATGACGGCTAGAATTCTGTAGGCATCGGAGAGCCGGAAATACCCTCCTCTAGCAAGGATCCAGATAACCCTGCAGGCCAACGTCTGCCCACCTCTCTCGAATTTCCACCTCTGCCATTCTGCCCCCTCAAGTCTTTGATCCTCGGAAGAAAATCCAACGCCCACTGGTAGTACAGCTGTTGGGCTGTGCCTGGCACAAAAAGCGAAGCGCAAAGGAGACAGGAAGACGCCCAAAGGAAGCTAGGATGTTCTCAGAGCCTGGATGGCAAGCAGATGCCTTCTGGGTTCAAACTCCACCCGGCTGGGAGAAGCCACAGGGAGTCTCCATGCCGAGGATGGCTCTGGGCTCCGGCAGGCAGGAGGAGAAGCCCCCACCCAGTAGCTGGTGTGCTTCGGATCTTGCCCTGCAGTGCTGGGGACACTCGCTGGCTCTTCTCTGCTACTGCCACCACCCAGGCCACTCCCCCTGGAGGTCTTCCTGATTGCTTTTCCTGGGCACATCCTGCCCTTTGCTGTGTGTTTCCCAGGCCATCCAGCCCGCCCGGCTTGGGGTATTGATATTCCTTCACTGTCTGTCCAGCTGCCTGCAGCCGAGCCAGCTCTTGGCAGCGTAGGTTAAGGATTTGAGCATGCAGAGCCATGCCTCGGCATCCTTCTCCCCGAGCCTCATTACGATATTGTCGATATTCCCCGAGAAAGGGCATCTCTCCCGCCGCCTTCGCTTTCGTATTAATGTGTGCGAAGGCAAGTAAGGCCTGATTATCATGAAGACAATTGCCGCCGTCCCTCCTGGAGAAGGCTCATCCAGACTGTGTAGGCGGTTTAATTTCAGAGACCCATTAATTGGCAAAATTGCTTAAGCAGCTGCTCCCGGTGTCATTTCAGGACCACTTTGTGAGAAGCGGAGAAGAGGGGAGAGGAGAGGAGAGGAAGGAAGGAAGCTGGCTGCCCAGCCTGCCCGGCCCCTGGGGTTTCTTACCTGGGAAGACAGATACCAATGCCGGGGGAGGACCAGGCCTCGGCCCTGGGCCTGCTGCCCTCGGACCTGCGCACGACGGCCATTCCTTCTGCTGCCTCTGGCCTCCCCAGCCATCCCCAGCAGTAGCGACTTCCCATTCGCCACCAGCAACCGGCTCCTCCAGGTGCTTCCTGGGATTCGTCCCCACAAAGCCATCTTCTCCTTCTGCCTACTGCCTTTGTTCCTGCAACATTCCTGCCACAGCCAAGGACAGGTTGTGTTGTAGACAGGGCTCTGGTGTCTTTATCTCTCGCCCCCAGAACATAAGATGAATACAGTCTTGGCATGGACAGTGCTCAGATCATAAAGCAGTCTGTTCATTCAACAGATGCATGACAGAGCTGGCGCGAAGGCCCAGGACTGTGGGGCTCATTCAAGAGAGAGAGCCTGCATGTCACCCAAGGGCAGAGCTGGGGACATCCTAGAGAGAGAGATGGCCTGTCCAGCTTGTGGGAGCAGAGGAATTTTTGCAGAGAGGATGCCTGGAGCTAGGGCTTATAAAAGGGGTCTCACAAGATTGATGATTTTTCCTAATGCCAGGGCCTTCCACAAAGTGAACAAATAAAAGAAAAAGTGTGTTTCTGTTCTGATTAATTCCCCAGAGACATATAAATCTTGGAACTAATATACTTCTAAAAAAAATACTGGGCTGGAGAGATAACTCAGAGGTCTAAGTACCTGCTTGGCAAGCGCATGGACCCAGGTTCAGTCTCCAGTATAGCGTGCTGAGCTTGCCCACGCCGGCTACCGAAACCAGGCATGGTGGCACACGCCTGTATTCCCAGGGCTGGGGAGGCTGAGACAGGAGGATCACTACGAGTCCGAGCTGTGTTTTGAAACCCTGCAACAACCAAATACATTTTTTAAAAATTAAATTTAAAAAAAGTATTGAAGCAGAGAGCATATGCAATAAGGGACCTAAATGTCAGAGAGATGCCTTGCTAAAGTTTTATATAAACTTTCATCGCATAACTGGAACCCAGATAAAGCACTAGAACATTCTCAGCTTTCCAGAAAATTCTCTGAGGTCCCTGACAATCTACAAGTGGCCTCTGGTTTGACTTTTGTCCCTATAGATCAGTTTTCTTTGGAACTGTAGTATCCCTTTAACACCTGGCTTCTTTCCTTCAACCTAATGGCAAGACTTTAACAAATGCCTCCTGGAGCCCAGGACTGGGGGGTGGGGGGATCCCATTTGGTACAGGTTCTCACTACTCAGGTCAAAGTTGTAGAGATCCTCTTGTTTTCCCTGCTTTGGGATTACAGGTGTGCACCATGCCCAGACACAGTGGCTGGCTCCGTGCATCCGGAGACCGGGCTGATGTGGCCTGTGGTGCCTGGGATCGAAACCCGGTCCCTGCCCTGCACTTGCCTAAGCAGGCACATAGTCCGCTGAGCTATATTGCTGGCAGGAATCCTTATTCTTGACTACACTTCCTTTTTTTTTTTGAGGGGGGCTGCTCAGGATGCCTTCACCACAGCATTCTGAGCCTGACTGCTTTGTTTCAGCAGGCACTTAAACACCTGAGCTAATGGGCAGGCCCTCCCTTCCCAATCTTTCTTACCAGAAGCCAGTTTCTATAAGGTGGGTATGTGTGCAGCTAAAAGACTACATTTCCCAGCATGCTCTGCAGCCACAGTGGCCAATGAGATGTCAGTGGAAACCTCAGGACAGAGACTGGAAAACTCTTTACAGGAACTGGGTCCACTGAGAAGCCTTGCCCGCTTTCCTGTGGGGGCCAGCTGTGAATGTGAGTGGCACTCCATCAGCCACGATGGGCCACATGACAAGCATGGTGGATCCTGGGTGGTGGATGGCATCCCGGAGGCTCATGGGAGCATGGACAGCCTGCGTCTGAACATATTTGAACTACTGTGGGGTACAGGGAAGACAATCTGACCCTATTGGACCCTCATGGTGCATAAATCTTATTACCTGTGGACTGAAATCCAAACTCACGCCATTCCCATGTGGTCCTGCGTGGTCTGGCTTCTGGCTTGCCTCGCGATCTCTTCCTCCACTTTCCTCTTGGCCTTCCATCCTCGTCTGTTTCCTTGGGTACTCAGGACCTTTGTGCGTGCTGCCGTCTTCCCCACAAAAGCACTGTTTTCTCTGTGTCTGCCTGCTCTCGTCTTCCGATCACACTCTGAGCCCTGTTTCTTCGAGGAGGGCTTCCCAGAGCATCTATCCCAAACCGGATGCCACTGGACTTTGTAACTATACAGTCCTTTGTTTATTCGTTGAAACCCTTTTTATCTCTGCTAAACCCTTAAATTCTATAAGGCAAGGACTTGGATTTTGTTTTGCTCACCTTTGTATCCCCAAAGCCTGGGAGTTGGTGAGGAGACTCCAGCTCCCCGCTGGGCACTAAAGGAAACCACAGATTTCAGCTCTGTGAGAAAATAAAAAACAGCAATATGATAAAACACTAACCAAGATGAACAGAATCAACAAAACAGGCACCAAGGCCAGCCTGGTGGGTGGCCCTGAAGGACTCAGGGACAGTGTTCTGAGAAGAGGCCTGCGCATCAGCAGGAGAGGCCCTGGGGACAATGGAAAGGAATGCAAAAGGGGAAAAGCACTCTGAAGAACGCTTCAATGTAGTGAAAGAAAGTCAAATTCAACCTCGAGTATTCAAATGCTAAAATAACAATGGCTTGAAGAAGAGGTTTTTGCTTTCAGGTCATATTAAAATCAAGGCAGTCACCAGAGTCTTGGTCTGTTTCTGTCTAGTTTCCTGACGCCATTCGCGCATCGCCTCATGATCTGAAATGGCTGCTTATGCTCTAGCTATTAAATCCAGAAGCCATGAAGTAGGAAGAAAGGCAAACAGAAAGGGGAAAAAGGATGCGTGTCAGGTCCTTCCACCATTTTATCGGCCCAAACCTAATTAAATAACCTGCTCCAGCTTTGGGGGAGGCTTGGCCATGCAGTCATGATTCGGATTCTAGGTCCATGGCAGAAGCTCGTTCTCCCCAACACTCCTGCTGAGATTTGTCGATTGCACCAATCCCTAGGAGCAAGCGCTTCCTAGAATCGTTGTGCTGCGAAGAACACTGGAAGGAATCGGGAGTCCCCAGGCTTCCCTGTGCAAGGGATGGTAAGGACTGAACCCAATGGCCCCTGACAGGTTATAAGGAGGTCAGTCAGCCTGAGAAGCTGAGAAGACAACAGGGGGAGGCACCTATGCAATACAGTGACCGTGGCATCCCTGTACACAGAACCAATCAGAAAAGCGCTCTGTTGGACCAATCAGAAAGTTGCTACTTTCCGTCTTCATTTGAGTCTGTTCACAAGGCCAAGCAGAAGAAGCTCTTTACATCCTCCATTCACATGTGGGCACAGCCAATCAGAAGACACTAATTTCTAACCCTGCATTTACATGAACAGGAAGCCAAGCCAGTGTTTTGATCCATCGGTGTACACACAACCCATTCCTGCCAACTGAGTGTGGACCAGTGTTTTATTTACATAAAAGAGAGATAAGCTAGGGACTTAGGGTGCAAGAGGTCCCCTTCTCTTAGACTCCGGGCTGCTGGGAGCCTCTCCATCAGCGTGCTCTCATCTTGCAAAACACACTTCTCTTCCGTCTCAGCAAGTGTACTCTCTTGCTGCCTCTTGTTGCATCTTGTCCAATTCTTTGGTGGGACACCAAGGGCCCTCCTTCTGCTAACACTGGAATTCAGAGAAATGGGACTTGGGGACACAAAGCGTTGCCAAAATACAGAGGGCCAGGACAGCTACCAGGCGACCACAGACCACAGCCCTCCTCAGAAGGCCCAACTGTGGTCCTCACAGGTGACATTTGTGGCCATCTTGTACTTTCCTAGCAGGCTCTCCAGGCCCCAAAACAAAGGTGATTTTGATCTGCCTAAGGGAACCTGGGGGAGGGGACAGAGCTGGGACCCGACCCTGACCTCTGCATTGTGGTCTGCCATCCTCCCTCCTGCGCTGATGACCTCACAGCCCCCGTAGACCACAGCCATGGTTGTATGGGCCCTGTCGCTCAGTGTTTCAGTGCTCACCATATCCGGGCCACAGTGCCCATTGTGGGGCCAGGCGCCTGGTCCCCAGAGCGGCCCCTCATTAGAGGGGCAGATATCTGCTGGATGTAGAGCTCACTGGGCAAGGCCAGCCCCACTGCATGCACCCAATGGCCTGTGCCTCCCTCCCCAAGATGGGTGGCCATCCATCCATGTCCCCAAACCCAGCCTGGACCACAGGCAGCAGCCGTCTTCCTGCCTTCTGAACACAGAGGACATCTCTGCTCCTTCTGTGCCCAGCAGTCCCTAGCGCAGTTTCCTAGGGTCACAAGGGATGCAGAAGCCCCACCACTTCCCACTGGCTCAGGTCCAACAGGCTCCTGGCTTCAGCTGAAGTCCTGGTCCTCGTGGGAGTAGATGCCAAGCCCTGCCGAACCCTGGCCCACAACGTTCCCAAGAGAGTAGGCCCAAAGGTTCAGCGAGCCGATCTCGCCCTGTTATTTGCCAGCCCACCCTCATTTCCTCCTGGCAGCCAACAGAACTACATTTCCCAGGCTGCCTTGCTGCTGGCTTCCTGCCGGGTTCAGCCAATGGGAGGCCCCGGAGGGCGGGTGGACTATGGGTGGCCGCGAGGCCCTGCAGAAGGACCTGCTGGCCCCCAGGCACTGGGATACAACCAGATTCCAATCTTCGTCGGCTGCTCTCGGTCCTTTATTCTTGCATCAAACCTGCTTGAAGTATCTGGATCTGTTTCGCCCCAGACACTGACTGCGGCCAAGGATGAGCCCTGCGTGGATGGTTCGTCTCTTACCCTGTGTGCCTCCACGTGCCCAAAACCACCCGCGTAACATGCCACACTACCACCACTACTTAATGCTCAGAGCAGACCCAGGCTGGAGCCTCCGTGTCCCCCCAAACCACTGCCCCCAGCCCTGGCTGTGGCCCCAGCTACCCTCAGCTGGCTGATTGCCCAGCCCTGCTAAGGACAGAATCTTAACATGGTCAAACCCCACCGTCCACTGAGACAAAGCAGGGAAGGGACCAACTCTGCTGTCACCACCAACCGCAGCACAGCTCTGGGCGGCAGGGGCAGCCCTTGGGGCCCCTCCTCCAGGCTGGGCCGGAGTAGCCAGGGCTTTCTATGCCCGCTGCACGGATGAGACCACCAGGTCTCAAAAGGCGCGCGGTGACCTGCTCTCGCTTTCTTCTGGGTAACGATCCCGCTTGCCTCGGGCACTGGGAGTTCTTCCGACTCCCGTTACATTTTGGGCGCTAACAGCGTGGACACAGTCTCTAGGCCGAGTCCCACATCTCAGACCTTGCTAACCCTGTCACACTGCTGCACATGTTGCCTTGGACCCCGTCTGTACAATTTCTTCCAGGAAAGTGAGAGATTAATTTGCATAAAGGGTCAGTGGGTCAGTGTGCCCGTGTAAACACACTTGTTTCCTTGGTGAAACTTCAGCTGGGCGGATGTATCCAGCTGTGCAAGCAGGGCCAGCGCCTGCCCATTGGGGGCCATCGGTGGAGTCTTCTGGGTGAACTGCACACACCCCAAACTAGAGCTGCACAGTGCACATTGAGGGAGCACCCTGCCGCTCCTGAGACAGTGTTTGACCCACTGGATTACATGGGCAGAGTTTGCAATGGAATATCAGGAGACCCAGGCCTAAGCTGGGACCCCAGCAGCCATCAGCTGCATCTGGAATTCTGCTTCCTGTCCTGGAAATTCATGGTGCTAAGTGGAATATTTAAAGCATTTGCTCAACCTGGTGTGTCGCTGCAGGCCAGCACGCTGGGAGGCTGAGGCAGGAGGGTAGGCTTTTCAGAGGTGGTTGAGTCTAGAGTGTGTGATGCTCAGAGTGTGATCGGTTTGCCTGCTGGTTTGGCACTGCCCTAATCCCAGTGGCCTAGATAGAGCATAAAAGGGGCAGAAAGGTGCTGTTTGGTTGTTGATTTTGCTCTCTGCTGTCCCCAGTGAACTGTTCTCTCTGCCACACCACTCTGCCCAGGAGCCAGAATATTATGGGCCGAAACGTCCACAAACTATGAGCTAAGTAAACTTTCCTTCCTTAACTTTGGGCATCAGGTATTTTGTCTCAGCATAGAGAAAAGTAACTAGGACACTGGGCAACTTAGACACTCGGCAAGAGTCTGCGTCAAAATAAAAAATAAAAGGAGGGCTGGGGTTAGAGCTCACAGTCCCTGATTGCAGTCCCCAGTACTGAAAAGAAAAAAAGCGATCACCTGCACTTCCTTCGTGCCATCACGTGGTGGACACGTCAGGCCGCATCCTCCCATCGCAGAATGAGAACCTAGAAAGTTAAGGGTCTACCCAGTGCCCCATGACATCGGATGTCCAACCCCAACCAGCGCAGAGTCTCAGGCCCTGCACCCAGTCCTACCACGGCCAGGACCCTGGGAACAGCCGCTTCTGCAGCTTGTGCCGGGTGAAGTTCTATGCCAGCGGCCACAGTGGTCATGGCCACAGTGGTCACCGCACAACAGGTGATGTCATAGCATCCCAGGGCTCCCTGTGCCCGCTCCAGAATGGCTCCCCCCAGCTCAGCTTGAGGGGAGCCAACTCCTTGAGGTGCCCGGTAGAATCTTGACATCCCTCCCGCCGTCCCCAGGCCTGGCAAGCGCCGTCTGCACACAGATGTCTCACACCTTGTTCTTGGCGTGGATGACAGAGTTTCAAATCCCCTTCCAGGAGCCTCTCTGGTCCCCAGCATGCACATGATGTCAGCCCGTCCCGAGCTGGTGAAAATAAACAGTGTCATTATCCCTCCCCGACTGCCACCCCATCTATTTATACTACTTAAGACACAGGATATAGATGGCCTCTGGGCTTCCTAATGAAAGGGATATTTTATTTCGCCCAGCCCAGGAGCTGTTTATTGAGCATAAAGACAACATTTGTACTGTGTTTTGATAATAAACTGATCTGGAAGTTGGGTCACTTAAGCAGTTGGCTGGGCTGTGACTCAGTCATCTCCAATGTCAGGAGGGTGGGAGAATCGGGGTGCAGTGAGCCTGAAAAATACCTTTCCCATTTAGGCTGCTAGCTCACTGAATCCTCAGCATGATCCTGTGAGGTCAGTGTCATGAATACCCCTGATGTGCAGGGTAAACTGAGTCACAGCAGGCTACGTAGGGCACTCAAATCATAGAGACAGTAATGGTGGAGCTGCGGGTTGAACAAAAGCTGCCTGGCTCCGGAGCTCACTCTGCAACACCATGCTTGAGATGGGCTCTGGGTCTAAGAAAATTCTAGAACGTGGAAGGAATGAACACACCCAAAGGAGATAGAGGAGAGGATTTTATAGTTCAGGGAGATAGGAGCCCAGCGCTGGGTCTTTGTCCCGGCCTTGCTTTTCCACCATGATTGTAGTTTGTAGACACCAAAGCCAGAGTTAAAAGGGTGGGGGAGCTCTCTCTCTCCTCTGCCTGTGGGAGGCCCAGGGAGAGTTTACGATAATACCTACCACCACTGTGCAGGCGCAGTGCCAGGTGGTTTTTACAGGTTACTGCTTGTCTTTACAGCAGCCATGGAATTTAGATATAATTATTTTCCAATTTAAAAAACAGATCCAGAAAGTAAACTAACTCATACAAGGCCACATAATGGGGACCGGCAGAGCAGAAATACAGATGCAGACATACTCTCTTCGAGTCCTGGGCCTTTCTCTACAGTGTCTCTGACCAGAGACCCCAGGAGGAAGCCAGGTCAGATGGGCTGTGCTGAATTTCCTGAGCCTGGCCCTTCTCTCCACAAAAGCATCTGCAGTCCCTCAAACTGAGTCAGTCTGTCCCCACGGTAGCCAAGTGAGTACCCCAAAGATATCTACATCCTCATCACCCAAATTGGTGAATGTCACCCTATATGGTAAAAGTATTTTGCAGCTACAAAGAAATAAAGCATTTAGAGACGGAGAGATTATTCTGGATTATCCAGAAAGGCCCTAAATTTAATCACAAGAGTCTTTCTGAGAGGGAGATTGGGCCGCAGGAGAGAAGGTAGCAGTGAGATGAGAAAAATTGGACTGGAGAGATGCACCTACCAGCCAGGGAATGCAGGCAGTTGTAGGAGCCAGAAGAGCAGGGAGCAGACTCCCCCTGTGTCCCATAGAAGGAACCAGCCCTGCCACCCTCTTGAGGTTTGCCCTATTAGAGTCATATGAAGCATCTGATCTTCAGAATTTAAGAGAATTAATTTGTGTTGCTTTGAGCCAGCAGTCCCTAACCTTTTGTATACCAGCAACCAGCTTCATGGAAGACAATTTTTTTTTTCCCACAGGCTGGGTGATGGTGGTGGGGGACTTAAGCTCATTGCACTTATCGAGCACTTTATTTCCATTATTGTACTATATAATTGTACAACTTGCCATAATGCAGAATTAGTAGGACTCCTGAATTTGTTTTCGTGCAAGAAGATGGTCCCATCGGAGAGTGATGGGGTGGAAAGTACCCCCAAAGTGCTTATTGCACTCTACTCCATGTAGCTTCATTGTCAGTTATCCTTCATTTATTTATTTATTTATTTATTTATGCAGAACCTGGGATTGAACTCAGGCCCTTGCGCTTGTCAGGGAAGCGCTTATTCCACTGAGCC